>JAJIZL010044236.1:0-11476 GCA_023969395.1 Amblyomma maculatum
GTGTGTGTGTGTGTGTGTGTGTGTGTGTGTGTGTGTGTGTGCGTGCGTGCGTGCGCGCGCGCGTATGTGTGGAGTAATGTTCTTTATGTGTAAAATCTGATAATAAATTAGGCAATAAAGAAAAAAAGGATGTAGCTCAGTTGGAAGAACATTGGACGCGATATTCGGAAGTCATGGGCTCGACTCCTACCATCGGCGCGTTGTTTTTTCTTCCGCTTTGCATATAATATTCTTTATCCCGATAATCACCGTAAGACTAATTCTTATCAAATAGCAACAACAAAACATGAAAGAAAAGAAAACCCAACGTTTGCCTTGGACTCGTAGTCTGTCTGCTCCTTTAAACTCTACAATAACGAGCTCCTCATTTATATATATATATATATATATATAAATGCCGGTTTATTGTTTTTGTTATTTACTAATATTAATTTTAGAGCTATCAGAGGTACCTCGGTGCGGTCTTTAGAGCAAGCTGATCATTGTCTGCATTATAAAACTGACCGATCAGACGGGTGATTGATAAAATTAACTGTTAACTCTTTTATTTTTTATTTTATGACATTATTATACTGCCGAGTTGAATGCTATCGATGACAAAGGTGAGTCCCGGTTTTGGATTTTACTTAATCAGCGATGTGGCTGTGCTTTATAAATGTCCTAAATTTATAGAATGGTGCTACAGCTCATGGCATTATAATCAGTCATGTTAACTTCTTTTACATTTTCAAACGCACAAGCTGAGTCCGCATTTGATGCATATCAATGCGAGCGATGCCATTTTATAATTGTTTAATGCGTGAAAGAGAATTAAACGAGCTTTGAGATGAGAATTTTTGACGTTCGACACTTCGAGCCACATTCCCGATTAAGCAAATTTAAAAGGGGATTCACTTTTGATAACAGCCTTTAATTTCTCAATATAGTATTGTCTCCAAAACACAATAATAAAGTTATTATTTAATTTAGTTAATCAATCGTCTGATCATTAAGCTCTACAGCATATTGTATCGGTAGTTGACTTACTTTGTATTAGTTGAGCCGGCAACCAGGACGCAACATTAGAGCCATGCACCATGCACAGAGATCTATAGGGCGGGCGCCAAATAAACCGCGTTTTTCACCCTGCACGCTCGTTGTGTGTGGCTGATCTGACGCTACATTGGGTCAGAAGTGACAAAGACGTCACACTGACATAGAAAGGCTGAGAGCCCCAGAGCCACTCCAGCTCTCAGGAAACGTTGCCGAGAGCTGGAGACGTTCCAAGCAACGCCTGGAAATCTTCACGAAGGCGACAGAACCGACGGTGGCCAGAAGCGACGCACAGAAGACGGAATTGCTGTTGCACGTGGCCCGTGAGCAAGCCGTCGACGTATATAACACGTTCGAAACGGTATTGATCAAATTCCATGACTACTGTTTGCCGAAGGAAAATGAGACCTCCGAGCGTTTCGTCTTTCGCATGCGAGAATAGGCTGAGGCTGAGTCGTTCGAGCAGCTTTACCGGGATCATGCTACTGAAATCCCGAATTTCGATTTCGGCACTTTGGCTGATTCCATGATTCGCAACCAAATGGTATATGGGACCGCAAATAAGAAACGCCGACAAAGGCACTGCGCGAACAGGACTTAACACTCGAGAAAGCAAGAAAGCGGTTGACATGTGTAAGACGGACGAGTTACCGACCAATAAGAGTAAGCTGTGGAACGAACAAGAGCAATCAATTCACTGCGTAAACCAAGGCCCCAGGAAACAGAGGACACATTAGCGGTGACCAGACAATGCTGCAACAAGTGTGCCTATACGTACACAAGGGACCAGCTTGCCCGACAGCAGGTAAAGAGTGCCGCAAATGCAAAAAAAAAAAAAAAGGGGGCCATTTTGCAGAGTGTTGCAAACGATCAACCATCTACGAAGTTCATGAGGAGGAAACAACTGGGAACGAATTTGACATTCTGGAGGTATAGGCAGCCACAGTGCGGGAGGCAAGGCTGAGTGGTTAACACCAGCGATGGTGGGAGCTATTCGACGTTCAATTAAAAATTTACACCGCGGGGCACAGGCGAACCTTTAGTCATTGTCGTGTTGAAAACGAGTGGGGCAAAATGTGCCGCTTTGGAAAAGCTCGACAATTTTTCGCAGCTACAATGGAGGAATAACTGCGCATGTTGGTAAAACGCAGTTGTGAGTACCCTGCAGTGGAATGGAGCAGGTTTTCGAGTTCTTCATCGTCAAGAAACTTTCTTGAGATGGGGGTACGGGAGTCCCGTACCCCCATTTTGGGTCTTCACGCTTGTGAGCTCCTTGAATTTGTCAACCGCGTTTCTGTAATGTAGTGTTGGATTATCCAGAGGTATTCCACGGTCTGAGATGCGTCCAACAAAAGTGCCATATGGTCCTCAAGGCTGGAGCCACCCCTACAATACAAGCAGCTCGTCAGGTCTCTCGGGCACTGCTACGACCGCTAGAGCAGGAGCTGAAGCGCTTGTCCGAGGCCAGCATAATCAAGAATGTCAGGAGCCAACGGACGGGGTGAGTTCCTTAGTCATTGCTTTGAAGAAGGATGGTCAACGTAGAATTTGCCTAGACCCCAGGGCTGCAAATAAGTGGGTGAAACAAGAACATTATCAGCTAGGTACCTAAACGCAGCTGCAATAGCTCATGCTCAATGGTTCCCAACTCTGAATGCCTTCCATCAGATCCCATTGAACTGGGAAAGTGCTAGGGTATGTACTTTTGCCACCCCTTCCGGAAGGTACCCGTACCTTCGGCTGCCGTTCGGCGTTGCCTTAGCCCCAGAGGTATTTCAGAAGACTGTGAGTCAGATAGATGGACTACCTGAGGTTAGATTCTATGTTGACGGTGTTCTGTTGTGGGTATAAGGAGAACAGCATGATAAAATGTTGCAGGCAGTGCTAGAGAGGGCCAAGGAGGTGGGGATAAGCTGGGCTAAAAGCAAATAGAGTTCCTTGGTGATGTGAACAGCAGCAATAACATTTTTCCTTGTCTATCACTGGTTCAGAGCATTGATGGCCTTCTACCACCGGCTACTAAGACTGATGTGCAGAGGAGATTAGAGTTTATAAATTATTTTCGAAGATATTTGCCTAACCTGTCTGTTGCTATATCCCTAATACGGGATGTCATCAGGGATGGCACAATCTTCGAGTGGACTAATGCACATCAGACTGGGTCAGGCTGGGGGGATATTCCTCCCCGTTTTCAGCGTTTTTTAAAAGACTGATGAGATATGACTTTCATCCACAGTATATCCCTGGAAAGCATGCAGTTGGTGGTGGCGGACTTACTCTCCAGAGCCCTCTCCATGAGAAAGGCGGACAACACCGAGCTGGTGGACATGTAGGTACATGGAGTCGAGATGCAGAGCGACGCCACCAGATCACAGCTGGTTTATGAAAATGCCGAGGACACTGAACTGGAAGAAGTTATACGTTGCCTATAAGAAGACCATCCACTGCCTTGGCCTTATAAGCCATTTGCTGGTGAGCTGAGAGAAGTCGCCGGTGTACTGTTCAAATTAACAAAAGTAGTCATTCTCTTTCATCATCATCATCATCATCAGCCTGATTATACCCACTGCAGGGCGAAGGCCTCTCCCATATCTCTCCACTTAACCCGGTTCTGCGCTAGCTGCATCCACTTGACCCCTGCGAACTTCTTAATCTCATCCGCCCACCTAACTTTCTGCCGCCCCCTGCTACGCTTTCCTTCCCTTGGAATCCAGTTTGTTACCCTCAGCGACCATCGGTTATCCTCTCTTCGCACTACATGTCCTGCCCATGTCCATTTCTTCTTCTTAATTTCCACTAGAATGTCGTTAACTTGAGTTATTTCTCTGACCCACTCTGCACGCTTTCTATCTCTTAATGTTACCCCTACCATTTTTCGTTCCATAGCCCTCTGGGTTGTCCTCAACTTAAGTAGAACTCTCTTGGTTAGCCTCCACGTTTCAGCCCCATAGGTGAGTACAGGCAAGATGCAACTGTTGTATACTTTCCTCTTGAGCGATACCGGTAAGCTGCTAGTCATAATCTGCGAGTGCTTGCCAAATGCGCTCCATCCCAATCTTATTCTTCTTGTTATTTCCTTTTCATGATCCGGATCTGCGGTTACTACCTGTCCTAAGTAGATATATTCGCCTACTACTTCCAGTATTTCGCTACCTAATGTAAACTGCCGTTCCTTCCCGAGGCTGTTGAACATTACCTTAGTCTTCTGCATATTGATTTTCAAGCCTACCTTTCTACTTTTCCTGTCTAGGTCATCAATCATTATTTGCAGTTCATCCCCCGAGTTGCTTAGCAAGGCAATGTCATCAGCAAATCGCAGATTACTGAGGTATTCTCCATCTACCCTTATCCCTAACTGCTCCCATTCCAAGTCTCTGAATACTTCCTCTAAACAAGCTGTGAATAGTACTGGGGAGATTGTGTCTCCTTGCCTAACACCTTTCTTTATGGGAATTTTGTTGCTTTCTTTATGTAGAACTATGGTTGCTGTGCAGCCACTATATATATCTTCCAGCACTTTCACGTACGGCTCGTCTACCCCCTGATTTCGCAATGCCTGCATCACCGCCGAGGTTTCAACTGAGTCAAATGCTTTTTCGTAATCAATGAATGCTATGTATAAGGGCTGGTTATATTCCGCGCATTTTTCTATCACCTGATTGATGGTATGGATATGATCGATAGTAGAGTACCGTTTCCGAAACCCTGCTTGATCCTTTGCTTGATTGCAGTCTAAGGTTGTCCTGATTCTATTAGCGATTACCTTAGTAAATACCTTATACGTAACAGACAGTAAGCTGATTGGTCTGTAATTTTTAAGGTCCTTAGAGTCCCCTTTCTTGTGAATGAGGATAATGTTTGCATTCTTCCATGCTTCCGGTACCGTCGATGACACCAGGCACTGCGTATACAGGGTGGCCAGTTTTTCTAGCACGATATCCCCCCCCGTCCTTCAGCAAATCTGTAGTTATCTGATCCTCTCCAGCTGATTTCCCCCTTTTCATAGTTTCTAGTGCTTTCTTGACCTCGTCCTTCGTCACTGGTGGAACGTCTGACTGTTTTTCCCTACCGCCAATCTCATTACGGTCCTGACTACTTTGGCTACTGTAGAGATCTGTATAGAACTCCTCGGCTACTTTGACTATCTTGTCCATATTAGTGATGACGTTGCCCGCCTTGTCCCTTATCGCATACATCTGGTTTTTGCCTATGCCCAATTTCTTCTTTACCGCTTTAAGGCTTCCCCCGTTTTTTACAGCATGCTCAATTTTCTCCATGTTATACTTCCTTATATCGGCCACCTTGCGCTTATTGATTATCTTTGATATCTCGGCCAATTCGATCTGGTCTGTTGGATTGGAAGCTTTCATACTCTGCCGTTTCTTAATCAAATCTTTCGTCTCCTTAGACAGCTTACCGGTATCCTCTCTAACTATCCTACCGCCTACTTCTACCGCGCACTCAGTAATGATATCTCTTCATTCTCTTTACTATTTGAAAAAGAATGCTAGACAGAATGGTCACCTCATTAACAAATGCAAGGCCGGCGCTAGAGAACTGGTCTTCTGGCCAGGCCTCTCTCCTGACATTGTGTTAGCGAGCCGCCACCGCGAGATGCTCAGCGAGCGAGCTAAGCGGAAAAAAGAAGAGTCGTCTAGCCACCCTGGCGAAGAAGAAGAAGCAACATTGGGGATGAAGACGACCGAGAAGGGAGAGGAAAGATCGATTCTGGTCAGTACGGTTCCATGTAGCATCGTCTATTAGGTGAATTGTTAATAAAAAATTTGAAAAAAGCATCAAAAAAGGCATCTTAAATTTACTTCGCGCACCATTAGAGTCAAAATCGCCTATAACAGTAATATTAATTCGTGGTTGTAATGTTTGCCAACAATTTGCCTACCAGCAGCCAAAGAAACCCCTACTCATGCGAGAAGTTCCACACCTCCCCTGGGCAAGGGTAGGAGTTGATCTATTTGAGTATGGTGGCAATTTCTATGCGATAGCTCACGATGCATTCTCCAATTTTCACGAAGCGCAGCGACCTTGAGATTCCACTACACGAACTGTAATAGCAGCTTTGGGTAGCATGCTTTCCAGTCACGGCATACCCCTGGAAGTCAGCAGTGACTACGATCCATAATTCACATTGAAGGAATTTCGACAATTTGTCGAGGAGCATCACTTCCAACATTTAACTTCAAGCCCCCACTTTCCCTTTCTAATGACCTAGCAGAGAAAGGGATGTAAATTGTGAAACACATTCTTAAGACATCATACTCTAATGACAATTTTCGGATTGGCTTGCCGAGTTACAAGTCTGCACCCTTGGAAAACGGCCGATGTCCTAGCGAGCTGCTCAAGGGACGGGCCTTAGATCCAAACTTCCATACTTTGCATTGTATATCCCTGCTCACGGTCAAATGCAAGCTGAACTGCACCAGAGGAAGGCATCTGCAACCACTGCAAACTGGTGACATGATGCGGCTGAGGAGCATGGGCAATGAGACAGGAGGAGCCGGGTGCAGGAAGAAGTGGCTCTATGATCATCACTGGTCATAATTAACCGAGGGCGGGCCTCAGGTAAGACGCAACAGGGTGCACCTTCTCTCGATTAGATATACCTTTGTGGAGACAGATGACTCTGAGGAGGCTGACCTTGATGCAGCTGAACCAGAACCTATGGTGGATGCCGAAGTTCCTCATCCTGTTGATCATCAGTCGACTCCGCCTGATACCCAATCCTCTCTCCAGGAGACAGCAAAGTGCTAGTGCAGCCAGGTGGTCAAGAACTGTTCGACCTCAGGAGTGCCTAACTTATGACGAACACTTTCAACAGTTAACTGAGTAGTTTGTTTTGTGTGTGTGTTCTTTTCGTTTAGAGCAGCCTCAACGGAGGATGATGTATCGGTAGTTGACTTACTTTGAGTAGTTAAGTTGGTAACCATGGCGCAACACGAGCGCCACCACATAGCTGTATACAGGGATCACCCTGTACGCTCGTTGTGTGGCTGCCTGACGATACACGTATATTACCTGTATTGGTGTACAACCTACCTGCACAGACCACACCCAGGTATTGCTCTTATCTTTAGCTTACAAATCTAGACAGTAAAAAGGAAAACTGCTTCTCCCTTAACCGAGAGTATACGTATGTAAGCATGAAATGGTTGTCGGTATATATCGCGGTACATACCATACCGCGGAACATACCATGTTGTCGGCAGGGGGCAAGCAGTCTTCAACTGTGACGTATAACTCGCTAAGCGATCGCTTTCCGCGAGGCGCTTCCTATCTGTCCTTTCATTATGCAGATCCCATTGCTTGGTTTAAGCAACTTTTACGGTAACAGTACTGAAATGCAGAACGATGCAGAATCGTATGCGGCCACGAAGGGATGCTGGTCTGTTAAAGGAGAAGCACCATCGAGTGCTCCCCAACGTGTATAAAGCCGTCTGCTAAAGAGGAAAACGCCGTGAGCTGTCACCGCATTGCAGTGACAGGCGATTTCAAGTGCCCGAACCCGCTTCGAACCGATCGTCGGCGGTGCGTGGTGGTACCGTGGCGCCATCCTTGGGGAGGGTGCAGAAGCCTTAGCGGAGAACCATGGCCGTCGCAGCCGCTTGAGTCCGACTATAGTCCGACCGTGGGAGAACCCTCCTCATTAAATTTCATTCGGTGCCCGGATGTTCATGTCTCGGCACCCGGATGAAGGAAAATCGATGTTCGTATGAAGAAGTATCGGTGTCCAGATGTTCGCTTTCGATGTTGGTTCGACGTGTCCTCAAGGTCGTCGACACCGGAAGCTAAAGGCATTTCATGCATAAATGTTCTGTGAATCAATTAAAAACAAACAAAAAAAGAAAATCATCCGGCATAACTACTTGGGAGCGTTTGAAACTGTTTCGCCCAGAGAAGCCTCACGGTGACTAGCAGAAATGTTCTGGGTCTGGACGCCGGTATGACAAAGTGATGCCACTCAAACAACGGTCCTAATATCTGGCGTTCTTTTACCAACTGCGTAAGGTGTTTATAAATCTAAAAAAGCTGTCGCGTGATCACCGAGGGGAAACGCGCACATAGTGCGAACGTGGCACTCTTTACAGAAAGGCCTATTTCCTGGGCTTGAACCTTTGGTGCACCCATTGCAACATGCATGATGCTCCCTATTGTGCGCTTATTTTGGTGCACATGCATATTTATACGTTGCGCGGAGCAGTACTGTGAGCTATGTGGTCTCTAAAATGCTACTCATCAGCCGTGACATAGGGAAAATCATGCGCTGCTTTGCATCGGCGTAAGGCGTCCCTCACGTTTGCTGCACCGAACAAGCACAGCGTCGCAGCGGCGTCGGCGGTCGAGACACGTCCCTGACCTCGTCGTTTCCGCTCGGACAGCGTCGGCGCCGCCGAGAGCGCATCCATCTTTGGCGTCGCGGCGGACGGCGGGGCTGAGCGCGCGACGCTCCCATCCTGATCCGCGTCGGGACGACGACGCAGCGAGCGCGGGCCAAAGGGCAACTGAGCGGGGAACAGCACCAACCTGTTCGTCGCCAAGGACGACGCCGTTGTCACGCCGAGTGAACGGTGAGCACTTGTTACTAAACGTGGAAAAATATCGGAGGCGCGATTCTTTCTTCATAGTATTTTATGGTGGTTTCGGTACCGCAGCTGCTGACGCGGAAGCAACTTAACGCTCGACTGATTTACAGAGATTTAGCATACCGCAGACCTACTACCGTAGAAGTATGCCGAATATGCCTTGCGTATCCTTCTAATATGTCCTGGTGGCTGCTCCTGTCAACCTGTCATTGCGCATGTGCAGGTGACACACGGCCAGTCTGGTATATTGACTGTTGCAACGATATACGCGAAGCGTAAAACGCTTCTCTTCGTTAAAACGTTCAGTTAATTGTGCTGAAAAATGAAGTACAGATGGCACATGGCCGTCTATATGTTTAATAAGTAGGTTTGGATGATATACTTGCTTGATTAGTTAACAATTAACAAGGAATCCACGCCGTCTGCGGCATCGGTGACTAAAAAGCAAGTTGCATCGATTTGATCGCCGAGGCTACAGACGATGTTTCCTAATTTCATTTGCTCGAATCAGATATGCATATCCTTCAAACGTGCCAAATTTCAGCACCGATAAGCGAGCGGTTTAATTTGAAGAACCATTTTGCGACTCGCGTTTAGAGTTACAACAGTCGGTGTACGTTCTTGCGCTTCCTTCCCCCAAAACGCTTCTGCTTTTCTCAAACACTAATAAATATTGATAGAATGGTTAAAGAAACGGACATCGACAGAGCTAAATTACTTATAGGCTATAATTACGCAACCAGGATTTGTGAACAAAAGGTATTCAAGGATTTTGTGTGTGTGAATGAGCACACCGAAACGTCACTGAGTTTCTGAGAAAAAAAAACAATCACACCTCTGGATTCAGTGAGCTAATTTCATCCCTGTCCCAATTTGCACTCGGTCCCGCGCCGCCTCAGAGTCCTAATAGGCGGTGGTAAACTCTCGTTTTTGTTTATGCAGATGAAGAGCAGTCACGTCGTCTACTTATTCGTCATCCTGGTGTCGCAGCACTGCAATGCTGCCTAGAAGTAACCCGTTGCTTTTACAGACGAATGACGGTCATCACCCGCACATAGCAGTGCGTATACGTTAGGGGACGAAAACATGCACTGTCACTGCTTAGGCTCTGGAATACAGAAACCACTCTACGCTGTGATTTCGGTGCCAGTGCAAGTTGAAATTGCGTATGCTTTTTGTTTGTTTTTGCTTCTTATTCTTGTGAATACTTGCTAGTTTCCCCTGTGTGGCGTATTCGCGTATTTTATCCCATTCGCGAGGTATTGCTCTGCAATCACTGCTTTCTGGCGCTGTGATTCAAGTCTAATGCGGCGTTGGCTGGCCTGTGATGTATTAAGAACATTCTGACCAGTAGAGTAATATTATCATTATTATTGGCGGTTAGCCACACGAGTATCACCAATTTGTGACAGATGTGGAAAGCGGGTATGGGAATCAGGGCTCGTGCAATTCTCTCGATAAACAAATTAATTGCTGAAGGATTCACATGATCTTGATTTGTTAGGGCACAGTGAAACCAGAGCCGTATAATACGGCTCGGAGTGAAACCAGGCAAGACTGAGAAAAAAACAATCACACCTCAGGATTCAGCCAGGGCTATAGTTATTTCATGGGGAGCCACGTGTGCACCACCTTGCTTGAAAGTTTGCAAATCTTGCTCGTTCTTCTGGCGTAGGGTGCCTTCGCCTTCATCATCGGCTGTTTCTGCAATGTTTGAATGGCTTGGCTGAATGAAAACGTGTCCACAAGCGAATAGTCCTAAGCGAGCCTGCATGAACTGAAAGGACGCTATAAATACATTAAGGAAAAACACGTAAACTTCAATCCACGTAACCCATCAGCCAACGCTGCGAAGGTCAAACACGACCGTTCTCGGTGAGGCGCGTGGCGCGGTCGCGCAGGTCGTGCCCTGTCGCATACGTCTTCAGGCGCCCACCCAGCGCCCAGTGCGAGGTGCTTCGAAGATCTCAGTGGGCGCTCATACTGGTGCCCCGTGGTCCGCGGAGGACGGCGCACGCAGCCCGCGCAAGAAGAACAAGGTGACAGAAACAATGATTTACGACCCTCCCACCTTTGCTATAAACGCATTCCGGACGCCGGTCTCGATAGCGCAGCCTTGACTCACCATTAATCTTTGGTTGCGCGACACGAAAGCTCGCGGGTTCTCCTTCTTTGACAAATGGCTGTGTCGTCAGCGCTGCTGCATTATATGGCACGTCATCCCATAGAGAGCGCGGTGCCCAGTGTTCGTGAGCAGCATGCCGCTGTCGCGATGGTTCTGGTGAATTAACTTAACCGCGAACAGGTTTGTTGACACAGGCGGCGGTCCTCTGAGCAATTGCCTGGCGTTGTGCGGCCTACGCTCTTGGATGAACGACGCGCTCGTGCGCCGGCCAATATAATGACAGCCGTTTGGATGACCTAAAGGAAGTCGCTGCGACGATAAAGTATACCCGCCAGGAATAGCGTGGCGCGAAACGTACCATGTTGTGAAATCTGCGGTGCTATGAATGAGGGTAGCCTGTTTTCGCTGCTCTGTTACAAATGATACGCTTGAAAGCAAGATTCAGATTTAGCAACGGAAGCTCAGCAGGTTTTAGCCTAGCTATGAACGTGTTTTGCTCAAGTTGTCGCAGTTTTCACGGAGATCCCCGTGCACTGACGTATTGTGTCGTCAGTCTGCAGAGTGACGCAGAAAAAACGCATGCCTCCGATTATCGAGAAATCAACAATTACTGCTTCATCTGGGGATTAAACCCTCTGCCTATGAGTTTAAAGCCCGCCAGCTAATTATATATGGTCTGTCCACACACACACACACACACACACACACACACACACACACA
>JAJIZL010044239.1:0-29739 GCA_023969395.1 Amblyomma maculatum
CCCCCTGCTACTTTCTTGGGTATTTATGTTGTCTGTATACGAACCTTGAGAGTGTTCACCAGCGCCACCCTCAGCCAAGGCGGCGGACGTGGAACGTCCTTTGTTACCGCCAACGTCACGTTCTACGTGACGTTGGCGGTAACAAAGGACATGAGTGAGAACATCAAAGGACATCATGAGTGAGGGTGACGGCATCACTGACGTAAGTACTGGTGGCGTCTGGAGCTAGTTGTGAGGTGTCGAAAGGCAGTAACGGATGTCGGCCAAAAAGCAGGTGAAATGGAGAGTATCCAGCGGTAGAATGGGAGACGAGTTGTAGACGAACGTCAGAAAGGGTAGATGAACGTTTCAATCGCGGTGGTCATTAGACACATACATGGTAAGCATGTGTTTGAGTGTACGATGTAGACGTTCCGTGAGGTTGTTGGTCTGGGATTGATAGGCGGTAGTGAATATTTAGCGGACGGAGCACAAATGGACAATTTCGTCAGAATGTCGCGAGGGGCACCGTGATGAACAATCACGTTTCCTAAAAGGAACTCAGCGACGTCTGTAGCGCAGCTGGTCGGGATGGCTCGGGTAATAGCGTATCGCGTAGCATAATCGGTGGCGACGGCGATTCATTTGTTTCCCGTGGCGAAAACTGGGAAGGGGCCAAGAAGGTCAACGCCTACACGCGAAAACGGGTCAGTCGTTATGTGAAATGGCTGCACGTGACCAAAAACGCAAACTTGCAGGCTTCTTCCGACGCTAACAGAGATTCCATGCGGCAATGTACTGCTGGACGGAGCGGTAGAGCCCCGGCCAGTAGAAACGTCGGCGCAGGCTGTCGCAAATGCGAGAGACACCCATGTGGCCAGCCGTGGTAGCATCATGGAATTGTTCAAGCATGGTGGAATGCAGGTGTTGGGGAACGACGATCAAAAGGTCTTCCCATCTGGTCGCATATTACGTCGGTATAGGGTGTTCTCGTGGAGAACAAATAAGGCGAGAGATGGATCAAAGCTGTCGGAGGTCAGACGGAGGATAAGGGAATGCAGCGAAGGATCTAAGTGCTGTTCGTCGGCAATGTTAGAAACGACCGAGATAGACAAAGACACGTGAGTCATCGTTAGAGTTGGTAGGACTAGGAGAGTCGACGGGATGATAGGACAAGCAGTCTGCATGTTGGTGAAGCCGGCCGAGCTTGTAGACGATGGAAAAAGTATATTTTTGCAAACGTAGTGCCCAGCACCCTAAACGGCCTGTAGGATCTTAGAGAGAGGAGAGCCGAGAGCCAACAGAAGGCATGATGGTCTGTTATAACAGTAAAAGGGTGGCCAAACATATAAGGGTGGAATATTGTAATAGCCTAAACAAGCGCCAGGCACTCTCGCTCTGTGATAGAATAATTTTGTTCGGGCGCTGATAGGAGGCGGCTGGCATACGCAATCACCCTTGTACGGCCATGTTGACGCTTAGCGACTATAGCTCCTATGTCATGGCCACTTGTGTCGGTGCGGAGTTCAGTATTGGCGGATGGGTTGAAATGAGCCTTGAAATGAGCCAAGACGGGTGGAGTTGTGAGAGCAGCAATATACCCTGAGAAAGCTGTAACGTATTCAGGCCCCCAAGAGATTGAAACGTCTTTCTTGAGGAGGTGGGTGAGAGTAGGAGGAAGGGCTGTGTAGTTCAGGGTAAATCGTCGGAAATAGTAACACAGGCCGATAAAGTTTCGAACATCGCTGGATGAACGCGGAGTGGGGAAATCTCTGACGGCACGAATCTTGTCAGAGTCAGGCCGAACGCCCGAAGCATTAACCACGTGACCAAGGACTTTGCTTGCTGATCGAAGCTGCACTTCTTGGATATTAGTCCGGTGTGGCGAAATAAGGCAAGGATTGTAAAAATGCGAAGGAGATTCCTGTAAATTGTAGAGAAGAAAACAATTACGTCGTCGAGATAACACAAACAAGTGGTCCACTTAAAGCTTCTGAGCAAAGAGCCTGTCATGCTTTGGAATGCTGCTGGGGCATTGCAAAGGCCTAAAAGCACGACTTTAAATTAATAGAGGCCGTCAGTGGTAATGAAAGCTGTTTTTTCACGATCTCTCTCGTCAACAGAGATCTGCCAGTAAAAGTGGGTTCAGACGAGAGGACCGGAGCATAGACGGTCCGCACGCGTAGCGCTCCACGTGATGCCGACGTCACTGCTCTGAGGGACGGCGTGGCCGATCGCGGAGCTGACTGAATATATAATATATAATTCTTTCAGAGAAAGGGAAATGCGCAGTATCTGTCACACTTGTGCTGTGGAAACCTCAAACGCGCTGTAAGAGAAGGGAGGAAGGTGGGAGTAAAGATGGAAAGTGAGAAAGGGAAGTTGTTAGGGAAGGGCTACGGAGTAATTTGGACCACCTGGGGATCTTTAAAGTGCGCTGACATCGCGCAGCACGCGGACGCCACTTCGTTTCGCCTCCATCGAAATACAGCCGCCGAGGTCAGGTTCGAACCCGGTCGCTCCGGCACAGTAGTCGGGTGTCTTACCACTGCACCACCGCGGCGGGGGGACTGAATATGTCGAGTGCCTTTCTCAGTCCGCGCGGTCCGATATTGTTTTTGCTCTTTTTGTTTCATCGTTGCTGCCTCCGCGCTGCTACGCCCGCTCTTTTCGTCTCATACTCAGTTCGAGCGGGGTATTGTTTGTTGTGCATGCGCTGCGTCGTTCGCTCTGTGTTCGCCGCAGTGCATCGTTTTTTCTGTGTTGTAGCTTTACTCGGCTTCTACTGCTGATTATGGGTGAAGTAGCGAAAAGAGCGCTCAGTGATGAAGCGACAATGACATTTTTAGCGCCCGTAGGGAGCTGCCTAACGATATGGAATATTGAAGATACTTGCAATAAAGAACGCTTGCAACAAATGAACGCTTGTTCCCTTCCTCGTCGTCTTCGCACACTTGATGTAGAACAGCCAAAGCAGCGAGACGTCGGATCGCTCGGCGTCCATGTTGAAGCTATCGGTAGAAAGGTTTTCGGCAGCGTGCCAACAGCGCTGGGGAGGAAGGTACAAGCAGATGGTCCGCTGACTTCGTGTGAGTGTTCGACGGCCGGATCGACGCGCGGACGCGTGGTCACGTTTCAACATATCCGTGCTGACGCGCGCGGACCGTCCGCGCTGCAGTCCTTTCGTCTGAACCCACCTTAACCGGAAGGATGGTCGGCGAACGAAAAGTAGCTGCCCCTGTGCAAACTGTCAAGCGCGTCAGCGATACGCGAAAGGGGTTAGACTTCTTATTTGGTTATCTAATTCAAAACCGGTAGTCAACGGAGAATCTCCTACTGTTATCTTTCTTCTTGACCAGCACGACAGGGCATGTCCAGGGTCTGCTGGAAGGCTTGATTGCGTCATTCGCTCACATCTTCTCGACATTCTTTTGAATGACGCGTCACTCTGCAAGCGAAACTCGGTAGGGGCACCTGTTAATAGGACTGGCGTCACTGATGTCAATGGGGTGGCTGCAGTTTGACCCAACTGTAGTTTGACCCAATGGGCGAGTGACTAAGTCCAAAAGATCACTGTAGGTGAGCAAAAGCTTGTGTAACTCTGCGGCGAATTTAGGTTGGAGATCAGCTGCAATCATGCTGTTAAGAGGATCAGGGTGCGGTGCGAAGGACGTGGAAGTGGCTGCAGGGACGGCAGCTGGATGATCTGCAGTCAGAGCTGAAATGGCACAATCAGTAATCGGGGACATCGCAGCTAGTGAAATTCCTTCGGGCAGAACTTGAGTTGACAAGCTGAAAGTAGACATGGAGAGTGGTGCGGTTCTATGAGATGTGCATGCATGACAGCAGTAATGGGACACGCGAGATAGTCGTCGTCTGGGACGGCTGATAATGGCGACATAGGGATGTAAATGACAGTTTCAGAAGGAAGGCGCCAGAACTGTGCTGATCGAAGGTGGAGTGAGCAGGAGGGGTCTTCAGAGCAGAGCGGAGCGTCAAAGCGAAGTAGGCCGGCAGAGCAGTCCATGAGGGTAGAGTGGGCTGTTAAAAAAGTCCATGCCAAGGATTATCGTGCCTGAGCGAGAAGCCAAACAAAGAAGAATGTGTTGAACGAAAATTTGGTGACTTTGCTGAATGCTTTTAAGGAGTTCATTAGTAGGTAGTCAATGAGGTAGTCGATAGCCAAGTAATTCCTTGATCTATTTGGGAAGGGCCTATAGGAGATCCATCCCGATTTACTGAAACAGCTCTGTCGGGGCGGTATGGGTTTAAAGAAAAATATTACGTGTGGCTGTCACCTCCAACTAAAACCCACCGCCGTAATTTTGAAGGCCTTCAACAAAGTTATATGCCTTTCACCAAATTCATTGCTCTCTGCGAGCTGCTTCAGGAAGTCAATGAATATATAACCATATCTCTGATGGTGTATCTAGCGGTGGTTGGTAGGTCTGTGACCTATTAGTAGAATCTCTAAGGATTACAGAATGCAGTGCAGTTGATTGGCAGTCCTTTCGTCTCTTGACGTAAATAATAATTGGGGCTAGAGGCTTCAAGTGAGTGTATGATAGCCCCTGACCCAGCAGGTGGCTGTTTTGGTGATGTCAGCGCAACTTAAGATATTGCAGGAGTTTGATGCTATTACGTGCGTCTCCTTCACAAATGAGCAACTCGTAGCTATGCTGCCTTTTTTCAGTATGACAATTAATATGCGCCAACGCAGATTTTTGTAAAATGACGTGCCTAAAATATTCAATATTCGGAATATACTAAAAACTGCCTACAAGGAGCGCTGGAATTATAACTTTCTAAGATGAAAGAAGATAGGTGGCACTGTCACCGGATAGAAGCGTTGGTTTTAATTTTCTTTTCGTGCATCAATTTCTATCTCCGTATCACCGTTTTGTGCGCAGGAAATAAAAATATAACAGCATATGTGACGGGTATCTGCAAGGTGACATTTTATGACGAGTTGAATACACATCTCACATTTCGTTTTAGGCGCAGGTGAACCATCAAGCCAGGCGCAGTATTTAGCGACGCACTGTGCTCTCAATTATTAATGATACTTCAGCTGGTTCTACTCGAGTTGTCTCTTCATTCGCTGGTCTGTTGGTGTGCTCGCGCACTTTATCAATGGCAGACAGCCCAAACGTACCTTTGCGCAAACGTACGATACGCCAAGCATGCATGAGTGTACCTGGCTCTAGTTTTTTTATCACTTTGCGGTGCGTGGCACAGCCTTGAATTCAGTGGCAGTTTCTTTAACGGCGGCTTTAGAAAACGCGCTTGTGGCAAATAGTACCCGCTTTGAAGCTGGTGCCTCTTCAAACGGCGGCATGGCAAGCATGCTGGGCAGCTATAAAGTTATAATTCTATTCGCCGTGAACACATTGGGTCACTGCTGCAAATCGGACCCCATGGATGATGTAACTCCGAAATGCTGACTCTCCTGTCGTGAATATAACCATGCCGTAGCTTCCCCAGTCACGGAGCACGCAGTTGTAGTATTCAAAGGAAGAGGAAGTATTCTCTGAAGAGATTAGGGCTGCTCAAAAAGTAGCAGCTGCAATTTTTCTGGTTAAAAATATAGGAGGAACAAGAATTCATAGTAGACAGTGAGGTTAAAATTTCCTAGCTGATTTAAAATTGCCTCCCTTGGTGTCAATATTCAGGACGGGAAATACATGTTGCAATAAATATTCATGTTGGAAGATATCGCGATCAATATTTTTTGTAGCTGCTGGAGATATGCATTTATTATTGTACGCCAATGATTATTGTACATGTTTATGCAAAATGCAAACTCCATGTAGCTTCGTCACAAAAAGGACCCTGGTAGAACCTAAATATTTAAATTATTTCTTGACCATCTGGGTCAAATATAACAATTCGTATAAATTATTCTTATTTCCCGTATGTTTGCAACCCTTGCGTGCCACACAATTAAGCACCTTGAGTTATTAAAATCAAAGAAGTTGCTAACCAGTAATATTATAAACCTAGAGTGTCACAGAATATTTTAGTCTGGTGCTGCTGGGCACTAAAACAGGAAATACCGCTCAGAACATAGCCGCAGCCTTGAAAAATCGATGGTCTCTGATGCGTTAATATGAGCGATAGTTTCGAGGTTCTCACTGTCGCTCAGGTTTTTTTTTTGTAATCCTAGATAAGGATCTGCAGCATCCACTCACTGGGTGCAAGCAATTGTAAATAAAAAATTACATGTAAAACTTTGGGGCTACGTTAATTGTATAGTGAAATGATAAAAAAAAAAAAAACTTAAGCTGTAAGATCAGAGCAAGGAGAGAGAAAGTAGAACACCTTTTTTGTACCGGGCAAATTTGTCTT
This sequence comes from Amblyomma maculatum, assembly GCA_023969395.1. Classification (NCBI taxonomy): domain Eukaryota; kingdom Metazoa; phylum Arthropoda; class Arachnida; order Ixodida; family Ixodidae; genus Amblyomma; species Amblyomma maculatum. Next base: position 6,328 of record JAJIZL010044239.1, read on the forward strand.
TGAAATAAAAACCTCAGTGTTCGATGTACTTTCTGTAGTTGACAGCATGTCAAAAATGTTTCTTCAAGTCACAAGTAAAACTACTGCGAGAGTCTAGAATGCTGTGCAACAAGGTTACTACAGATTACGCTGTCGTAACTCACAGTATTAAGTTTCTAGCATAAAGACAACACGTTCCTGTAGTTCTTAATCTAAGGCCAAATGAGGGATGTAGTTAGTTATAAATAACTGGGTCTCTTCGTCAAAACAGGATGCGGCTGATGTCAATTGACTGCGGAGTTCTTGTGAAAAACAGGAAACTTTAACCGAAAATATAGGTTATATCAAGTCTTTGCTCCAAAGCCAAGAAAATAATATACTAACACCATTGGGAACGGTCGCATCTTTAGACGGACATTGATAAACGAATGCCGTGGTTTCGTCGCAAGTTCTAAAGGCTGGGCTGTTTTTAATTTCATTTTAAACATGAAATGTGTCTTTGTTATTAACGTCACAAGTTTAAACCATGCCAAAGGAAAACGTCCAAATTCTAATCCAACATTTTCTGAAAAAGATGCAAATTTCACGCCAAACAAATGACAAAGAGTCAAAGCGTAACTTGCGTAAGAAAAAAATCAAATTCAGGTCCACTTTGTGGCATTTGTGTTGAGCGCTTAAGTGAATCGATGAAATGAGGCAACTGGGTAAGTACCAACATTTTTCTTAGCTCTGTACATCTGTACGTAGCAAGGCTACTATCAGGCTCACTATTGTTCTCACAAGTATTGCTTTGCTATGCTGAGTAGCCTATGATATTGCTTCTGTTTTTAGCGTAGACTAAATCAATTTTTTCTTTGCAGCTATATTTGTCTCTACGGAAATTGGTCGTGTGACCAACTACTTTTTCAGCAAATGTTCCGCTATTGCTTTGAAGATGGATCCTTATCCGTCCTCTACACTTATTAGCAAGGTACGCTGTTCCTATTCCACGTATCACAGCAGCCAGTTCGACCAAATGTCGTAGGGTTTTTCACGTGCAAGTATTGAAAAAAAAAAAAGAAATTATTTGAAGAGATATTTCCAGTTCCGCGCTTGCCTCAAGACGCTCAGAGAATACCTGTCATGTTTATGCTTTAACAGTGCAGCCACTATGGGAGTTCCGTCTTATGTTTCAGTTCCTGAAAACTGGATGCGAAGCACTCGATGTATGCGAACGCCTCACACACGCCAAGGACATACAGGTAAGGCACAAACATTTCGCACCTTGCTCATTGGGATACAGCTTGTTTCGTCGATAATGGCCAACGTGCCAAATGCTCAGGCTATGAGAGACGCCTTAGAGGAGGGGTCCGGGATTTTCAACCACCCACGGGTTTTTTAATTTGCACTGACATCGCACAGCACACTGCCGCCTTGAGTTTCGCCTCTATCGAAAGCTCCGCTGCAGCCGCGATGCGATCCCACGCCCTGGGGCTCACTGTAGAGCGCCGTAACCTGTGAGGTAGCGTGGCGGAGCCTGTGGATGTGTGTTTCTGCCCAGTGACACATTTTCTTCACCACACACACGGAAAATGCATCTTTCAATCATTACAGTCAACGGTCAACATTATTCACAAATCCACCCGCCTTTACTATTATAGAAGCCTGCACCCGCCATGAAACGCAATGCTAATATTCAATATAATGGTTGATATTAAATTTGATAAGGATTAAGTCAAACGTACAAAGAAATCTCTTAAAACAGATTTGTCGTATCAGATCGTTTGTTTACGTATGCATTCTTTTTTCCGTCAGACGAATATCCCTTGCCTACGGCACTGGCTGTGGGCGCGATGGGTAAGTTGTTAGATCTCAAAGTGGCTTGCTTGTGCTATTTTGAGGGGACATTCCAGATGTTTTGAGCGCAGAACTTAGCTGTCTTCTACAATGTGGAACAGTTATGTCAGGACGCATATTGAAGCAAACATTGCTTAGCGCCTTAGGGTCCCTATTGCGGCAGGATCATTTTTTAACTGCGAGGAAGTGTCATAAAGCTGACATCCGCAGCCAAGCAAACTTTGAGGATATAAGGCATGTCTCTTATGGGAAGATTGGAAGGCCTCTTTACCTTTTAAACACAGGCTTCCGTCCACAGCTATATAAAATTCAGTATAGATAAGTATGTACTTTTGTGATGCACCCAGCCTGAAGCAGACGAAATGGTGGCGTGGAGGTAGAAAGTTCGCCGCGTGTGCATAAGAACCGTGGTTCCAATGGCGCGCGATCATCCGCCATATCGAAAAAGAAAAATACGTCTCTATAGAATTTTAGTGCCTTGTACCGGTCACCGCAGGAAACGTTTATCGCCACCAGAATAGCACTTCACTACTGTGGTACAGAAATTGGCCACCACTTCTAATACAAATATAGCAGCAGCTTCCGCCCCTTATTTTCCATCAGCTGTGGAGGGTTATAAGACTCTATAGCTCCTGACAGACTCCAATTGGAAATTGAACTTGGTAACGTTTAACGCTAGAACAATATCTAGATAGGCTAGTAAAACAGTGGCATTCGAAAATCTTGCTCGCAATAAATGGGACACCATAGGGAGCACTGACGTTGGGAGCATAAGTGAAAAAAAAAGTGCTGGTGTAACGGGCGGCAATGAATTACTCTACATGATATTTATCAGTATTGCTAATAGGTTTGCAAAATGAAACTATAGCAGGTGGACAATCGGAGATATAGGAAGTTCAAAATAGTAAAGAAATATTACAAACAGAAGAAAAGAAATATAAATTTGAGGATAAACATTAGAGAAGTACTAGTAGGCAGGCTACGAAAGAAAAACTTATGAAATCACAAAACTAGAAAAGCAAAACAATTAGACTTGCAGTGCGAATATGGCAAGCATGCTATATTTGGAGTATTTAACTGTAGCAAAATAAAATAATAGAAGAAAGCGAAATGGAGGTAACGGGTCGAAAAGTTCGATGCAATCATCTGTAAAAGGATAAAAATAACAACATATCAGGAAATTGAGGCAAGCACAGGCTGCGAAATCAGCTAGTAGAATGTAGGGCTATGGACACTTTACGGATTTGTGCTGAATTTTAGTTGAAGGAAGGTGGTGTATCCGGGCTGGTAATTGATGGATCGAGTTGAATATATTTGCTGATGGCTAAAGGAATGGTTAATTCTACATGACTTTTACACTGAGCGTACGCGCATCCTTGTGCCCTAATTGCCGTGACTGCTATTTACCGCTTTCTTGGAAAAAATAATCAGATACGAATTCGGAGCAGGTATGGAGACGGCTTAATTGGGGAACCCTCCGCAATCGTCTCATCTCTGATGGCATTTTTTAGCTAACTAAAACGACAAATTAAAAAATACGAATATTCACCTTAGCAGACTAAGCTGAACTGTAGGCTTAAAAAATATGCAGAGGACCGAGGTAATATTCAATGCCTCCGAAGGGCGCGCAGGTTATGAGTGGTAACAATGCGCAGGCAGGTGGCATTGAAATACGTGTACTAAAATAGGTAGTGACACAGGTCCTGACCATGAAAAATATATATCTATCGAAACCTAAGAATGACACAAAGCGCATTTGGTGAATGCGTTCTGATAATGATCCTCACGAAAAATTCATATATCTACTTTACCAAACCGGCACATATTTATGGGGCCGTAATGAGGAAACCAATGAAAATTGTTGGATCTAATTGAGGAGAACACAGGCAGCTTTACATCGGAAAATTATCGGTGTGACGTAAGGACACAGGAAATGTGTAGAGCGGGACAAGGGTAAAGGGGAGTTACTGATATTGTAGTCAAACATGAAAAAAAAAAAAGGAATGGGCACGGGCAGGGCATCCAATGCAAAAATAAGATAATCTATGGCAGTAAAACATTAAAGAGGGCTGTGAAGGAAAGACTGGATTTCGGCGAAGGAAAGCGTAGGGATGGGCGGCAGAAAGGTAGTTAGGTAGACGGCGAGATTAGGAAACTTGAGGAAACTTGGCAAAAAGAATTGCGGGGACATGGGAAAGCGTGTTTTGCCGAGCAGAGGGCGTAGTAAGTATGATAACGATGCTGGTGCGTTAAAAAAACTGAAAGTTGACTTGGTTCTGTTCTCGGTGTTGATTCCGAGTTTGCGCGATCCGTTTTGAGAGGTAATTTTAAAAAGTGCTTTAATAAATGACTGCAGGGAGAGCAGTCGAAAGAAGGCTCTTCCCTAGCGTTTCATATTACTCCAAGAGCCAATTCATGACCTATAAGAGAAAAGTGGCTGAACCTGGACAGCCTTACTGTTCATTATATGGATGTTTTGTGGTACAAAAGCAACCGAGGCTATGATGCACCAAATAAAAAGTTTGACGGACAGGCTTATTGTAGAAGAGCCGGTGTGTGCTTACTGATATGTGAAACTGCATAAGTGCGAAGTGTTTTGTACCGGTAAACGCGGCCGCGCAAAGAAACCGTTTATAAGGCGTTAGAACGCATGAATAAGAATATGAAAGCAATTAGGCGCGCTGCTACATTTAGATGCCCTGGATCTGTCGCTGCCGCTCTTAAAGAAGATAAAGCTCCAAAATAGCTTCTTCGATACTATTGTTCTCCTGTTGCTCAGATGTTTCACTCTGAGCTGCGATTATCAAGCTAGGTCTTTGAATACTTTTCTTAAGATTTCTTTCATTCCACGTCACTCGCGAACTGTGTTGCAATATTTCATCGCAAAGATCCTTTAGTTTTAGGTTTCTGAGCAAAGTCTCTTTGAAATATTGCACGTGGGTCAATCAAGAAATTATGAACGCACGAAGTTCACATCGTACCGAACAATGTGGAAATTGATATGTTCCGCATGTACACATCCTCAGCTTGTATTTTGCCCTGTATAACTTTCAGTAACTATCCTCGTGTGGGTATGATGCCGTAGCGATTCCACATGTTTCCTGCAATCAGTTCGTATAGTCCATGTGGGCAATTAGTCTGCTTTATGTCCTACACTTCATCCTGGTGGAAAGGATATAACACTCAGAGCTCGCAGTATAAAACGGTGAACAAAACAGCATGAAACATTAATATTTATCTCCTGATAAAGTAACTAAGAAGGTACGAGAAAATAATGTTTGCAGCCCACAAAATTTTTTTTTTCTGCCTGTGCTGAGCTATCGGATAGGCCACACTACGCGCACCAACAGAGCTGTGACAGGTTGAGGGAAAATTAGGAAAACGTCTTCTGAGGGGAGATGAAGATTCCTGCTTAAACGTCACTGGTCAACCAAGAATGACGCTGTAAACTAGAGCATAATATAGGAGTGCTCATATACTTTGGTATTTACAGTAAAGAAGCGTTTTTCGGCAACGTGGATGTTATTGATTTCGTGTGAAAGGCACAAGACCGCAATAGGATGAAGTGGAGAAAGAATTATTGTCAGACCTCGATGTCCGGATTTAGTACACTCTCCATTTTTAAATAAATGAACTGAATCAAATGGGCTTTAGACGGCTGCTGGCTGCCCTACACCACCGTAATCAGGTCCCATTGGCTCCCATAAGTAGCGAACCGTATTGCGGCGCGTTATCGCGGTGACATCGGGCCGTAGCCATTATCTAGTGTACGTAGGAGATAGAGTGGTAAACAGCCTTCTTCATTTCAGCTTGGAACAAATGTGGTCCCCGTTGAACAAATGAAGATTGTTGAGGACACAGCGGTGCGTATTAGTCTATACGCCATTTATTTTGTATTTGTCTCAGTTTTAGAAAACAAGGCATCGGAACAACATAAGAAGAAGTTTCTATTTTTTCCGCGTTATTTCCGAAGCGATGCCCAGCAGTATTCGGTCTGAAATAGCGCTTTTCAATTTCTTTTGGCCGCTGCCGCTAAACCCACCGATATAAAGCCCAAACCCTAATTCTTACTGCAAGAGGAATGGAGAACTCTGCCCTAGCCACAGTGCAGAGACCCTGATTTGTTTGCTGTCTTGAGTATTCGACTGCTTATTCCTGCTTTAATGTGAAAAATGATGAAGGCTTTTGTTTACCACCTTTACATGAAAGCAATGGCTTTATTTGTAAGGCCGGCTTCCTAGAATAAACTTCTCATTAACGTCAAGTGATTCGTTGACATCCCATCTACAGTATCTGGATAAAATTTACTGGATATTACCATTACATCTGGCGAAAAGTTTACTACCCAAATATTTATCTTCGGACTTGATATGAAAAGAGCACAACTGCCAAAACATCACATTCCCGCATGCGATTCTATTCTTTGCTTAAAAAAAATCTTTATGAAACTGCTTCTGCAAATAATTTGATTCTCGCCTATGATCACTTTACGAAAGCATCTTTGCAGCTAGCGGGCTAGAAGTTCTGGTGTCCAACTTAATCGGGACAGGTGCATGAGGACAATTTTAAACCTAATTACCTTGAAGCTTCATACGTTTCGGCGTTTGAAGTAAGCCATAAAAGCTGATCAGAGCCTGCAGCTGTGGGGAACTCTTCGCACACATAGCTGGGGAGGATAGAACTATAAAAAATGTGGGATATAGTGAATATAACAGGACGAGAACTGCTTACACCTGCTATGTTTGGCGCTCAGGTGCACAGAATGAAGCACGAACGATACAGCTTCGAAGTATTTTAGAAATAGCACATTCTATGTGTTCAAGCTCCTCTGAAAGCTTTTAAAAGCATTTTTTTTTTACAATAACGAAAGGACGCAGCCTAGTTCACGAGACGAGTGAAAGTTTACGCCAAGTGTAACGCGAAGTAAATGTTGGGAAATTGCGCTATATATGGGAAAAGCGATCAACTTCCAAGGGCTGCTTTTTTATTCATGTCTCTTCTGCAGGTCTGCGCACTTCCGCTGGCGTCGTCAACAAGAGTGGCAAAACATTAGCTAGCATACGGTTTAAAGATAACTGGATGACCTAATGTGTCTCTAGTGCTGCCTAAGGGTTATCAATTCTAATATACTGTATTCAAGAAGGAAGTCTTCCCCACAGGCGCGGAATAAAATAATCAATTCTTACAAACAAATGAGATCGTAATAAAAGGTATATAACTGGGAAGAAAAAGCGGTGCAGGAATGCTGGCTATAGATTCCCTAAACATACAGCGTAGTGCCATTTTGTGGTATACATTACTCACATCATTACGTGAAGTCATTAACGTCAAGTGAGTGAGGTTACGTCGACAGTATACAGGAAATCTCGCCGCAAAAGAAAGCTGACTGCTCACTTGTAAAGCGCTGAGAGTACGTGAATAGAATACGTTCGCTTCGGTCTTGGGCACACCTTAGGTAGGGTGTCATTGCAAACATATGTTTATAAATTCTTCACCATCGCTGCTCTCATTGCGGCATTTTTACTTCAGAATGCATTGTCTATCCACGTTACACAGAACGTAAACTTTATTCATTCAAGCCGCACAGCTAACATTGAATAAAACCGCAGGTAGCAGGGAGGCATACGCAAACCCGAATACAAAAAAATGCATCAAAAATACAACATGTCACACTGCGGAAAAAAAGGGTTTTAATCAGGTCTTTGCTTTAGTGTTCTCTCTAGAGAAACTAAACTATCAAGAGAGACACACGCTGCTAGAAAGCATAAGGCAAAATGCACCACCTAAAAAAATCATCATAAAATTATGGTCAGAAATGTCACAAGCAGCTATTCGCCGCGATATCGACCTAGAGGTGGCGCCATCATCGCTTCAACAGTGGGAATCGGCAGCCGGCGGATCTCACAGAAACGCACGCTGCGTAGGTCTGCTTCCAAGATTACAGCGGGCTTGTTGGCGAAGAAAACGTGCCTTCTGCAATGCATAAGTGATGGCTGTTTAGAATGTTCCAGTATTACAGAAAGAAGAACCCGTGGATTTGCCCAATGCTGGGGCAAAGCAGCGCCGATTAGGAAAACAAAAGGCACGCAACCACCGGCCTTTTAGACTTACTGTCTGCATGCTATATGCGCTGTACCACGCTCATGAGCCTGATATTTTTGCTGTGTACTACTTGCCTAATGACAGCTTAATTTATTTCTTCATTTATTTACAATATACTGCCGGCCTCAGCCTTGGGCTTTAAGCATGAGTGGGTAGAACAAAATACGGGAACAAAATGGACAGCAGGAAAAGCATTATATGAATTCAACAACAAAAAAAAAAAGGCGATGATGCAAAGACCACAGGTAGTACGTTTGCTCAGGACAGGTGCAGAACAACTTACCACCCTAACACTATCAGACATTTGTTGATCTGCGCAAGTTCAGCTGACAATTCCAGCTATCAAAAAAAAAAAAAAATGGAGGGAAGATATTAAGCACTAAAAATGCACACGAAAATAAAACGTGACAGATAACGTGGTGCATAAATGGCATGAAAGTTGTAGTTATATAAAAAATACACCACGCATGCACGAACGCTTTAGCAGGAAACGAGATATATGAAATAAAACGGGTAAGAAAATGGAGCACTCGAAAGCTTGTGTATAACATCTCAAAGATAAGTCGAGATGCTGTCGAGAACGCGGCAGAATGACTTATGTTCCGGCATTCCATTGTACTGGCGGTGAGCGAATTCTACTCGCTCACTGTCCTTGGAAAATAGAGTATTTAAATACGTAAGTTTTGCAGGAAAACTTCAAATTGTTTGGATGATTTGATCGTGTTGAACGCCTAGAAACTGAATTAATGTACACATTCTTATCTAGTCCCAGAATATCGGGATCAAGTAGATATATGTATTTCCTTCTGCCTTTATACGTCGTAATTTAAGCGTCTCCAAGTTTGCTTTCTTTATAACAACTGTCGGAGATACTTGCCAGCTATAGCGATGAAGCGCAAACCTAACCGATTTTCTTTGGATGGCTTCTGTTTGTGTGACATTTTTCTAGGTGCATGAGTCCTATACCCTTGAGGCGTACTCAAGAATTGGTATAATATACGTTTTGTACGCTAAAAGACGGATTTCTTGGGTCGACTGTCATAGCGACCTCCTCAAATAACCAAGCTTGTGCATTGCCTTTTTTTAAATAAAGATTCATCTGAGGTCGGATGTAATTACAAGACCCAAATGTTTGTAAGATAGATCGCTACCACCGATTGTGTAAGAAACTTTTAAAGGCTGTAGTTTTCGTGTAATTGACATAGCGACCGTTTTCTTTGCGTTAGTAGTCATTTGCGATTTGGCGTACCTTGGCCATTGAGCAATGAATAAACACCGGGTCATTTAATTTTGATTTCTTAATATATTTGTGCAGTCATCTGCAAATAACCTTATTTTTACCTTCACTTCTTTTCATAAATCATTGATAAATGTTAGAAAGAAAAGGGGCCCAATGACAGACCCCTGTGGAATGCCTGATTGAACAGGGGCTGAGCCAGACACCATCAATAAACATACTCTGTTGTGTAACGACAAATAAGCAGAAATTCATGCGAGCAGTGAATAATTGTTAAGCCCTTCTGAAGTTTTACTGACACACAATCGAAGGCCTTTTCAATATTAATGAATGTCATGTTAAATGGACTGTCTGTCTGTCAGTGATTTCCGCAAATTCGTGAATAGTTTCGAGAAGCTGTGTTCTTGTAGATAATCGCTTCCAAAACCCATCTTGCCTGTGATCTATTGAGGTGTTGCCATGCAGAAAGACCGCAATTTGTTTCAATATAATATTGTAACAGTCTTGTCCCTATATAACTCAACCTTTCTGAGCCCAAGATATGGTGCACACGAAACAGGCGGTTCCATACCCACTCTCTTTTTCTTCGTCCAACTACCACCGAGTTCCTCATCTTCATTTATCATATGGACTGTAATATTTGCCTCCCTTTCGCAAACGAAACCTCCGAGCGAGTCAGTCAGGTGTTGTCACGAGAGTGGCATTCCTTCAAACGGGAGACATGTGTAACTTCAGTTTTTGCCGAACGTCGTCCACTGGCCGTAAGGCGTGCAATCCGGTAGTTAAGTTTGCCGAGTCGTTATAAGATCACATATGGTTCAGTGTAGCGTGCCATCATTTTCTGGTGTAAGCCGCGCTTTCTCATTGGTTTCCAAAGAGAGACTCGGTCACCGGGGAAGTACATGATCTGGCGATAGTGGTCGTCATAGCGAGCTTTCGATCGCTTTTGTGTTGCCATAGTCCTCAGTCGGGCTATTCGCCGCGCTTCTTCGGCCAAGCAAAGGGTTTCGGCTAAGCACGGGTCGTCTTCAGTAGTAAATGGGAGGATGGTGGCGAGGGTGTGTCGAGGGGAGCGGGCGTACAGGAGGAAGAATGGACTGTATCCTGTGGTCTCATGCCTGGCAGTGTTGAAGGCGTATGTGATGAACAGAAGAACACAGTCCTAGTTTTTATGGTCCGATGCGACGTACAATGACAGCATATTCGTGAGAGTTCTGTTCGTGCGTTCAGTTAAACAATTTGCCTGAGGGTGATAAGGGGTGGAATGTCTGAGATCAGATGCACATAAACGGAAAATTTCAATTACATCTGCAGTAAACTGGCGACCTCTGTCACTAATTACAACTCTCGGGGGACCATGTCGCAATATGACTGAATGCAGCATAAACAGGGAAACTTGGTATGCTGTAGCGGCGGGAAGAGCGGCTGTCTCACAGTAGCGAGTAAGATGGTCCACACATACAACAACCCAACTGTTTCCCCCTTGCGACTTTGGAAAGGGACCCGAAAGATCGACTCCGACTTTTTTAAAAGGAGCCTTTGGCGGTGCTATAGGGTGAAGCATTCCGGGTGCAATACCAGTAGGACCTTTGTGACTTTGGCACTGAGGACAGCTGGCAACATACTGGTCAATCGTTTGGCGCATCCGCGGCCAGTAAAATCGCTCCTGAGTGCGGTGCTCGAAGATCCCAGGTGTCCCGAAGCTGGATCATCATGCATAACGTGTAAAATAGAAAGACGGAGGCTTTCAGGTACTACCAGAAGGAACCGATGGCCAGTGTCTGAGTAAACTTTCTTGTATAGCAGCCCATCACGGAGACAAAAGTGGCTGTTCGAGGCTGGGTCCTGAGCAGCATTCAAGAACGGCTTCAGGTGCTGATCGTTGTGTTGTTCTGTTTGAAAGGTGCGAGTATCGGGAAATTTCGGACATAAAGCAGCGACGTAGTGGTCGAAGTTGTCCGCGTCGCATTCCGTCGCGGCAAATGGCAACGGGGGGAGGCAATGCGTGCCATCGGCCACTTTTGTATGAAATCCTGTAGTCATATTCTTGCAAGCGAAGTGCCCAGCGGGCCAGGCGACCATACGGGCCACGGAGATTGAGTAGCCAGCATAGGGAATGGTGGTCGGTTACTACTACGAAAAGCCGTCCGTACAGGTAGCAGCGAAACCGCTGCACGGCGAAATCAACCGCGAGACATTCCTGCTCGGTGATGGTGTAGTGCGCTCCGTCTTCCTGAGGGTCCGACTGGCGTAAGCAATCACATGTTCACGGTCGTCATAGCGCTGAACGAGGACAGCACCGAGGCCTATGCCACTTGCATCCGCATGTACTTCAGTTGGAGCAGAAGGGTGGAAGTGCCGTAAGATAAGGTGTATCTACTTAGTACAGGTAGTAACCGCAGATCCGTACCATGTAAAGGAAATAACAAGAATAAGATTGGGATGGAGCGCATTTGGCAAGCACTCGCAGATTATGACTAGCAGCTTACCGGTATCGCTCAAGAGGAAAGTATACAACAGTTGCATCTTGCCTGTACTCACCTATGGGGCTGAAACGTGGAGGCTAACCAAGAGAGTTCTACTTAAGTTGAGGACAACCCAGAGGGCTATGGAACGAAAAATGGTAGGGGTAACATTAAGAGATAGAAAGCGTGCAGAGTGGGTCAGAGAAATAACTCAAGTTAACGACATTCTAGTGGAAATTAAGAAGAAGAAATGGACATGGGCAGGACATGTAGTGCGAAGAGAGGATAACCGATGGTCGCTGAGGGTAACAAACTGGATTCCAAGGGAAGGAAAGCGTAGCAGGGGGCGGCAGAAAGTTAGGTGGGCGGATGAGATTAAGAAGTTCGCAGGGGTCAAGTGGATGCAGCTAGCACAGAACCGGGTTAAGTGGAGAAATATGGGAGAGGCCTTAGCCCTGCAGTGGGTATAATCAGGCTGATGATGATGATGATGATGATGAAGATAAGGTGTGATGTTAGGAGGAACTTCAGTTGTCGGAAAGATGAGTCGCATTCAGATGTCCACTGGAATGGAGCGTCTTTGTGTAGTAGGCGCGTGAGTGGGTAGGCGACATCTGCAAAACGAGGGATGAAGTGTCGGAAATATGAGCAAAGTCCAAGAAAACTGCGGAGCTCCTTCACATTCCGAGGTTGCTGAAACGCGGCAACGGCTACGGTCTTCTGAGGATCAGGCCGGATGCCGTCACCATTGACGAGGTGACCAAGTACCAACGCCTGTCGCTCACCAAAACGGCACTTGTTTGAGTTTAGAACAAATCCAGTTTGGCGCAAGCAGTCCAGCACAAGGACTAGGCGATCATTGTGCTCTTTGAATGTCCGGCCAAAGATGATTGCGTCGTCCAGATAGCACATACAGACCTCCCATTTCAGACCACGTAGTATAGAATCCATGAATCTTTCAAATGTTGCGGGAGAATTGCACAAGCCGAAAGGCATAACATTAAATTCAAACAGTCCATCGGGAGTGATGAAAGCCGTCTTCTCCTTGTCTGCTGGGTGCATTGGGATTTACCAGTATCCTAACCGTAGGTCGACAGATGAAAAGTATGATGCAGGATAGAAGCAGTCGATGGCGTCATTATTGCGGGGAAGCGGGTAGATATCCTTTTTAGTGACTGAATTCAAGCGGCGGTAATCTACACAAAATCGCCATGTGCCATCTTTCTTGCGCACAAGAATTACTGGAGCCGCCCAGGGACTGCACGATTCTTGAATGATACCCTGGTCATCCACTTCACGTACTTGCTCATTGATGACCTTGCGCTCGGACGGCGCCACACGGTATGGGTTTTGACGAATTGGATGTGCCTACCCGGTGTCCATTCGATGACTGGTGTGAGACCCGGGAAAAGAGCCTGAACTGATGGGCTTCGAGAAGTCAAAAACGGATGAATACTTCGACAGCAGATCTTCCAAAGCATCACGTTCTGTGGCGTTCAGAGAATTACTAATCATACTACGCAGTTGAGCATTCATTTGAAATGGTGCGACATTCCGCTGAGGTGCGTCCGTAACCAAAGCCACTGATATTAGCATGTCTGAACTGCAAGAGGCAAGCTTCATTCCAGCTGCTAAAAGAACTGGCTGCGTGGAGCAGTTAATATTCCACAATCGCGTGCAGCCTTTGGTTACCGACAACAAACAATTAGGAACCACGAGAGATTTCTTCGCCCAGTTCGAATAGTTAGGTGTCACGGTCGCATCAAATGTCTTGATCGCACGACGAGAACACGAAACCGGAATGTACTGCATAGACATCAAAGGCACAACAGTATCGTCGCACACGCACAGCACATCTTCTCAAACAAGAGGCTCCTCGAATATCTCAGGCGGTAGGCAGCCTTCAACACTGATCTCACCCGTGCGGCAGTCTACGGTTGCGCCACACATGCGCAGAAAATCTATACCAAGAATTACATCATGTGCGGAGCGGTGTTGCACGGGGAATTCCGTAGAAAACACGGTTCCTCCGAGAGACACTTTGGCACTGCACACTCCAACGGGATACAACAAATCGCCACTAACGCTATGAAAATTTGCATTTCTGTCCCAAGGAAACATCACTTTTGGTCCCAGTAAGTTTTGGATGTTAATTGTCGCACCAGTGTCCACTAATGCCATCGTAGAAGTACTGTCAACAGACACACAAATCTTATTTTTAAGCATAGTCACAGAAGGAGGTATTACTGCGAATAGTTAGCTTTCACCGGCGGCCTCAACTCCATCGGCCGCGGTGCCTAGTTTTCCGGAGGAGGGGACTGGGAACGACGCCGTGGGAATGGCGAGCGGCGGGCACGAAAAACGGGCGGTGGAGTCAGACTCCGGTCGGAAGCCGGGGAGTGGTTGCGTACTTCACCGCGCTGAAGCTGGCCATGCGGAGGAGACGACCAGTACCTACGGGAGTCAGCTGGCTGATCGCTGGTCGGGTCCGGACACGTTGGCCAATCATACCGCGATGTTTGACGACGGCGGCATTGTCGTGCAATATGGCCCGGGGTGCCACACCGATAACAGACAGGAGTAGGCCGAAGAAGGGGTTGGTCCTGAAAGGATTCGATGTGATGCTGTCGATAAAAGCCAGGATCGCGCTGATTTGTGAACCGGGGTGCTCGCCTAGGTCTTCGCGGCCGAAGGTTGTTAGGCTGAACGTCGTAAAACACTGTTCATGGGCGTTGTCATGTTATGGCATGGAAGTTTGATGCTGAAGATTTCTTTATCGCTGTAAGCATTGAGCAATGACTCAAATTTATGCGAAGCAAAATATTAGAATAAAAAGGTAGCGCAAACGAACGAAGGCAAAGAAGGGACACGAACACGAACGCTACTTTTTTATTCCAAGAATGCATCATCAACTAGCTAAGCAACAAGTTTTATTGAATCAAAATATTAGGGTTACTTAGAAAAAAGGTGCCAGATATAAACTGTCCTGAAAGAAATGTAGTTCGTCTCATCATGCGACTATAAAGATGTATTTATTCCCGAACTAAGCACTGATACGTAAGCCCATATGAAGCTATATTTTAAACCCCTTGTCGGAAACAACGACTTTGCTCGGGCGACAGCAGTAGCGCTTAGACAAAAATGAATTTTAACGGGCTACCGGTGAAGTACACTAATATAGGTGTATTATGTAATACTTAGTGTAACAATTAGGTGATGGGAAAATGCGTTTCTCAAACGCTAGAGCATTTCTCTGAAGCAACATTTGCTCACTGTTCCCGTTACGGATGGGCCGAAGTATTAAACCGCAAAAGAAATGGCTGTGGTTTAGCTCAGGTTAACCCTAACTGAATTGCGAAAGCAACGGCTGCATGGCAATCTTTTTTTACCATAATGATGAGTCGGATGCATAGGTTCACTTACCGATGTTAGATTAATTTATGGTACCCCCTAATTTGTGCAATGGGATCACCTTCCCAACCTTCCAGTCTTCGGAATGCAGGCTGTCGTAGATTGCTCGTATAGGTTAGAAAGTATTAGAACATTGTATACTTTAGTCCTGAGCAGGAAGTTCAAGTTTATATTATCAACGCCACATGAGGAAGAAACTTTTAGTTTTTCTATTACTGTTTCTACACCAGCGATATCGAAGACAATGGTGTCCATTTGTATGTCAGTACTAGAATAGGACGGGGTGACAGGGCTCACATTTTTAGAAGTAGCAGAAACAAATACAGCAGGAACAAATACATCATTTAGAATATTTGCCCACTCATCAGGTTAAATTAAGTGGTCGCTCGAGTCTTTCATGGTGATAGCAGAACTGTCTCGTTTGTTGACTACGCTCGAAAATTGCAAAGGATTAGTAATTAAAAGAGATGGCAACGTAGTATTGAAAAATGAATCCTTGGCAGGCTTCAGTGCTTTTTTGTATTCAGTAGCAACGGCATGATAGGCAGCCCAACGTTGTTGAGTACCTGATAGTTTTGCAGAGCGAAAAGTTTGCTTTTTCTTGTGTCACAATCTTTTTAATCATTGATTGAACCATAGCGATTGCCTGTTGAACACGATTACTATGCGTGGTATGTATTCATCAGTGAGTAATGAAACGGTGTCTTTAAATAGATTCCAGTTTGTATGCACAGAACCATTATGAAAATTAGGCAAGTGATCATCTAAAATGACAGAGAGCTCATGGAACGGCATCAAAATTAGCATTTTTAAAGTCACGAATATATTTTTTATGGTTACCCTGGTGAGGCACAGAGCCGGTCAGGCAAAATGAAGCAGTAAGTGGTCACTTAGCGTTGGTAGGTACGATGAGGGATTGCAAAGATCAGGTGTCGTAGTGAGTACTAAATCCAGGATGTCTGAAGTATTAGACGTAATTCGAGTGGCCTGCACTACCAGCTGAGACAATTTGAAATAATTGCACAAATCCAGGAAACTGTCTCCTTCACTGGAAAAAGGATCGCAATAGGAATGCACATTAGACAATACAATATTAGGGAAATAAATTCGCCTAATAAAAGGAGGGGACTATTCGGATACCTTACTGTGGTCATGTGGATTACATCATGAAGGTCATCGGCAAAGGTGGGTGAGCAGGACGGCGGACGATAGCAAAAGCCCAATATCAATTTATTCGAGCGCGTTCAGATTTCAATCAAAACAATTTTTAAAGCGTTAATAAGATGAATAGGAGACGACAAGACATTACCAGAGACAGCTATAAGCACGCCTCCACGACATCGAGTACGCCTGTCGCAACGATAAATGTTGTAGTGTTTTTTACAGTCAAATTAAATGCTGTTATCTACATTCGCGGACAGCCACGGTTAAGTAAGGCATATTATGCCTGCGTCACAAGCATCGATAGCAGAGCTTAGATCGTCATGTTTTGGGAGTAAGCTTGGAATATTTGTGAAAAAAAAACCGAAAATTTGTTAACAACTGGTAACGTTAGACCCACTGCTCCTCGGCCAATGCTATTCAGTGGCAGATTGCGCTTAGGCATTGGATACTTCATCCATGGAATCAGATTCAACTGGTGGCGAAAGGTTGCTAGAAATTTCATGCACGCAACCATAAGATGGATTGTAGGGGTAGCATTGCTTGTTGATGTCAAAAGCGAAGCTTGAAAGTTAAGGGTTGTGTTTTGCCAAATTCTACTGATTTCTTAGCAAGACGAGTAGCCGGGAATAGTCTTCGCGAACATGTATATTTTCTTCTTTCAGCTTAGAACTATTTAAGAGAATATGCTGTTTGAACTTGAAGAATGAGGATTTAACAATTATTGGCCTGCACGTATTCGACGTATGTTCCCAAGGACGCGGGGTAGAATCCCGGCCTCGGCGGCCGCTTTTCGCTGGAGGCGAAAAGCAAGGTGCCCGTGTACTGCGCGATGTCAGTGCCCGTTAAATAACCCCAGGTGGTCGAAATTTCCGGAGTCCTCCACTACGGCGTCTCTCATAGCCTGAGTCGCTTTGGGACGTTAAACCCCACAAACCAACCAACCTGTTCGACCTATAAACGCACAGCCTGTGTGCTCTCTCGATTAATATTTCGGACGGCGACATTACCAAGCAGGACGAGAGCAAATCGACAGATAAGCCATAAATTAAAATCTTATCTCGCCGCTGCCTGTCTTCAAGCTCAGCTTGCTTAGGGCGCAGCTGAACGTTTTCTCTATTAAGTTGGTCAATAGATTGATGAAGACGGCATATCTCCTTTTTAAATGCCTCAAGAGCGACCGTTTTGTGCTCAACCTCCGCCAATGTTTTGTCGAACTGCGCTAGATTCTTCTAAACTTTCTCCGGTTCTTTTCTAAGGTAAGCAACAGATTTGAATAAATCCACCTGATCCTTTCACATTTTTTCAGTTCGCGTGTGTACAGCTTGTAATATTGTAGGCATATCATCAAACTGCTTAGGCGGGTAGTCATGCAAAGGGTTCCGCGCCTGGGCTCTCGTGTTAAGCCCAGAGTGGAGCTCAATGTCCTCAGACAGCTCAAGCAGATAGTTTGCAACAGCAACGCATTCATGGAACACGCAAAGCAAAACTCCCGGGCGCTGGAATAGCAACAGACAAACGTTATTTGACCTCTTAGCGTACATTGAAGCAACAGAAATAACTTGAGTGAAGAAGCAGTGCGGATTGTTTAGCCGGATCGCAGTGCTGTTCTCAAGCCCACTAAGGTAGCCGAGGTTCAGCCAGCTGTTCATATTCACCGCAGATAAAGGTGTTGACGTCGATCCATGCCCCAGGTATTGTGGAAGGATAACCATAAAGATGCAGTAGCCGTGCGGCCAAGCTGGCCCCTTGCGTCGTTGCAGTGACAGGGCCAATTGCTGGTGCCGCTTGTGAATGAAGATCATTGTACAGCGCTGAAGTAAATCCATACGTAACCTGAGTAAAGAAGCAGAGCGGATTGTTTAACCGAATCCCAGTGCTGTTCTAACGCCCACTCTAAGTACTGATGTTGTAACTCCAAACTGGCCGTGCTCCTTGCATTGCGGCGTGTACGCGCATGGATATAGCAGCCGTTTCTTTTCTGCTCGGTTTCCAAAGGATCCTGAGGTGCAAACCCTTTGGGTACGAGCTGTTCGCTGCGACGGTTGGAAGAAAAAAGAGGAGGCTTGTGTGCGGTTAATTTTACTTCTGAATATTTTGACTTTACTGTACAAACGGCACAATTGCGCATACACTCTGTGCGGGCTCTGTTATTCGGCAGTCAATATATAGGAAGCGTGGGCAGATGGTTCATACGAAATGCCGACGCCATAAACCGAAATTAAGGAAAACGTCATGTTAAAATTATGGAAGCCCTGTGTGGCGTTTAGCCCTGATATAAGGGGCTGATACATGGAGGTTAACGAAAAGTGTTGTACTTAAGTTGAGGATAACGTAGAGGGCCATGCAACACAGATAGGTAGCGTGCAGAGTGGGTGAGAGAAATGACTCAATTTACTGATATTCTAGTCGAAATTTGGAAGAAAAAATTCGCATGGGCAAAACATGTAGTGCGAAGGGAGGATAACCGATGGTCTCTGAGAGTAATCATTTGGATTCGAGGGCAAGATCAGCGTAGGAAGAGGCGGCATATATTAGGTTGTGGATGAGAGTACGAAACTCGCAGGGACCAAATGAACGCAGCTAGCGCAGGACAAGGTTAATTGGAAGAAAATAGGAGGGGCCTTCGCCCGGCAGTGGTTATAGTCTGGCTGGTGATTATAATGTGTGGTGCTTGTGAGGCAGTGAAGTTGTGTGTCATGCACAGGATTCATATTTTAAGTCGGATAAAGTGTGAATGAAATTGGAGTAAGGCTCTAGTACGCAAGAGTAGGGGGCAAATTGTATTGTTTCATTGTTATAGTAATCATGGGTTGGTAAGAGGGGAACAGGGCGCATTGCGTTTTAGTAAGCGCAATAATGTTATATAAGGGCAGATGAAGTTGGGTTAGCGTGGTTTAAGCTCGACTAGGCAGTGTACGCAGTATTAGAGATTATTACTTTG
Source organism: Amblyomma maculatum (assembly GCA_023969395.1). Taxonomy (NCBI): domain Eukaryota; kingdom Metazoa; phylum Arthropoda; class Arachnida; order Ixodida; family Ixodidae; genus Amblyomma; species Amblyomma maculatum. The sequence goes on from JAJIZL010044239.1 coordinate 25,463, forward strand.
GATTAGCATAGATTATGGCGGATTACTTTCAGTTAAGGGTGATTACATAGTTTAAGGAGTACTACGTTAGATTAAGCGTCATCGCATTGCATTATAGTTGATTAGTTTGATTCCAGGTGACTATCTTTGCGTTTTACCAGATTAAGTTGGATTAACAAAGAGTTGATTTCGCATTCACTTCACGTAATAGCTCTTTAAAAGAAAGAAAAGTAATTGGGAATTAGATGAACAGAGAAGTGGCTGCATCGGTTGGAGAATCTAGAAACATTCAGACATTTTATTTGGAAACAATGCACTTAGTGCTATAAGTGCTGAGCATGACCCTAGAAAACAATCCTATGATCCTTGGGCAACATATCTAGAAGCTTTGCAATATATATATATTGTCAGGCATGCGAACAGAAGAGAACAAAGTGCAAAAAGAGGCTCTCCGGGATAGAAGTGGAAGAAGAGAAAGCTCACCATCTGTTGGTTAGCACATCAGGCTAAGGTGCAGAACCATTCTGTAAATAAACCTTAACAGGGAAGTTGAAGAAGAGAAAGCTCACCATCTGTTGGTTAGCACATCAGGCTAAGGTGCAGAACCATTCTGTAAATAAACCTTAACAGCGTGGTGGAAGGTGCTGAAAGATCACCACGGATACCTCTCTACCTCGTTCGAGCCGACGACCCGCTGGGCTCCCCCCATTGACACCCACAATGATTCAAGACGGCGATGCACGGCAGCCAGGTCCAGCGGCACCCGCATGGCAGCATTACCGTGAGCCGCGAACCTTTTCTGGCAAGGCTGGCGGAGACGTGGACGACTGGCTCACCAATTACCAACGGGTGAGCAAGTACAATCGCTGGGATGCCACTGTAATGCTGGCAAATGTTGTTTTTTTCTTGGACTCCACAGCCCTGACATGGTTTGAGAACCATGAAGCGTCCTTAACGAGCTGGGAGCGTTTTGAAGAGGAGATTCGAAATTGTTTCGGGGATACCACGGCAAAACGGAAATGCGCTGAGCAGAATTTATTCCACCGAGCCCAAGGGCCTGGTGAAACATGCACAATATACATAGAAGAGGTCCTAAAACTCTGCAAAGCGGTGGATCCGAGCATGTCCGACGAAGACAGAGTTGGCCACCTCTTAAAGGGCATCGCGGTGGACGTATACAACTTTTTAATTACAAAAGAAAACTTGGATTCTCCCACGGCCGTGATCAAGCACTGTCGTACGTTCGAAACTTTAAAGCTGCGTCGCATAACCCCGAAATTCGGCGTCTGCCTAACGTGACCACTGTTGCAAGCGTGGATTCTCACGAGCATTCACATGAGCCCCCGCATTTGGCCGACATGATTCGCCAAATTGTCCGTGATGAGCTCTCCCGCCATCAAGATGTGAACCGCAGTGCAATACCCTGTGATAGCTGCTCCCTGCAGGCAGCTCCCATCCAGCGCTCTTCTTGGCGTTCTACCGCTCCTCCTCCCGTCCGTAACCACCCAAACGACTCATATGGCCCTGCTCCCCCAGCTCGTGAACCACCCCTCTGTTACCGCTGTGGTATGCTTGGCCACATATCCAGATTCTGCCGCCGCCGGAACCCGCCTCCACTCTACCAGCGCCAATGGTGGAATCGCCGTTCTACCGTGAGTCCAGAAGTCCGTGACCAGACCTACCCCCCTCCTTCGGGCTCCTACCGTTACGTACCACCAAGCAACGACTCACCAGTTTCTGATCGCAGCCTGACTCCTCCTGCCCGCCGCTCCCGACAATCGCCTTCTCCCCGCCGTTCTTCTCCGCCACCGGGAAACTAGCGTGTGCGGCCGATGGAGGTGCGGTCGCCAGGTCATCGATATTGCCAATTCCTCTACCGGTCGTTATGCTGAAGAACCGCTTGGAAGTGGTAGTGGATGGTGTTTGTGTTATGGCCTTAGTGGATACGGGTGCTGCAGTTTCCGTGATGAGCTTAGATTTTAAGAACCGTCTCGGCCGCAAAATTATGTTTGGTTGGGATAGAACTGTCATATTTCGAGGTGTAGGGGGAGAATCGTTGGTTCCACTTGGTATTTGTTATGTAAATGTAGCGATGGCTGGACACGAGTTTAGAACTGAATTTACGGTGCTGCCTCGCTCTACGCACGACGTTATACTAGGAGTTGACTTTTTACAGCAGTGTGGCGCAACTCTCGACTTCAACAGTGGCGAGATATCAATAAGCCCCAGCCTTCGATCGGCCCTCATAGACGACTCGCCGCGGGCTGTCCAAGTGTTTTCTGTCTTCGAGGATACCGTCGTTCCGGCGATGTCCGCCATCTTCGTCCCAGTTGTGTCTTCGGGCGCGGTTCCCAATGCCTTCGATGCTCTGGTGGAACCCGCTTCCCTTTCCGGTGCTAAAAAGAGTGTGTTGGTGCCCCGCAGCGTTGTTCGAGTGAACGAGGGCCGTGCCACGCTTTGGACTGTCAACCATACCAATGAACCTGCCGTATTGCCGCGTGGTTTGAAACTCGCCGACTTTAAAGAACGCCTTTCTATGCATATCGCCGCGTTCAGTGACGGCGTTGCTCGTTCAACTAGACGTCCAGATCATGCTGATTCCCAGTTTCAGTCCATGATAAATCAATCGCTACCCACCAACGATCGCCGAATATTGGTGGAGGTTCTTATGAAGCATGCGGACGTGTTCGACTTTGCTCGAGATCAGCCACCACCGATTCCGCCTTCCCGCACCCATCACATGATCGATACTGGATCTGCACACCCGATTAGGCAGACACCATACCGTGTTTCACCTTCAGAACGTAAGATAATTGACGAACAGGTCCGTGATATGATGCAAAGAGGAATCATTCAGGAATCATCTAGCCCATGGGCTGCCCCTGTGATTCTCGTGAAAAAGAAAGATGGCACCTGGCGATTTTGTGTCGACTATCGCCGCCTCAATACTGTCACCAAGAAGGACGTTTACCCGCTCCCGCGTGTTGATGATGCCATTGACTGCCTCCATTCAGCTTCCTACTTTTCATCTGTTGATTTACGGTCCGGATATTGGCAGATACCGATGCATCCGAAAGACAAGGAGAAGACGGCATTCGTGACTCCCGATGGGTTGTATGAATTTAATGTGATGCCTTCCGGCCCATGCAACGCTCCGGCTACCTTTGAAAGATTTATGGACACTCTTTTGCGTGGACTGAAGTGGCAAATTTGCATGTGTTACCTAGATGACGTAGTGATCTTCGGGAGGACCTTCGCCGAGCATAACAGCCGTTTAGCTGTGGTCCTTAACTGCATGGAGGAAGCGGGTCTTGTGCTGAACTCTAAGAAGTGCCGCTTCGGTGAACGACAGATCGTTGTGCTTGGGCATTTGGTTGACAAAGACGGTGTTAGGCCTGACCCACAGAAGATTGAAGCTGTCAGTTGCGTCAAAGAGCCCAAGTCTGTGAAAGAACTCAGGAGCTTCCTGGGACTTTGCTCTTACTTTCGACGCTTCATCCCTAAGTTTGCTGAAGTAGCCTACCCCCTCACATGCCTCTTGCAGAAGGATATTCCTTTCAAATGGACTCCTGAATGTGATTCTGCGTTTCGCCAGCTCAAGTTTCTTCTTACCTCGCGGCCCATACTGCGTCATTTCAGCCCGACAGCTCCCACTGAACGCCACACTGACGCAAGTGGCATCGGCGTGGGTGCTGTGCTCATACAACGGCATGACGGAAACCAACACGTTGTCGCTTACGCAAGTCGCACCCTTAGCAAGTCTGAACGCAACTATACCGTGACGGAGCAAGAGTGCCTTGCCGTCGTTTTTGGCGTACAGCGGTTTCGCTCGTACCTTTATGGACGTTCCTTTACAGTCATCACCGACCATCATTCGCTTTGCTGGCTGGTGAATCTACGCGACCCCTGCGGTCGGCTGGCCCGCTGGGCATTACGCCGTCAGGAGTTCAACTTTACAGTGTCTTACAAAAGTGGTCGCCAACACAGGCCCATTTATTGTGCTCAAACGCATCAATGAGTTGAACTACGTCATGTCTCGCCAATGTTCCCAAGGTCGCCCCTCTCGGAAAACACAGGTAGTTCATGTCGCAAGAATGAAGCGCTGCCACTCTCGCTCGGGACTCTGACAGCCCAGGGGCTTCGTCTGCGAAGGGGGAAATGTCAGGCATGCGAACAGAAGAGAACAAAGTGCAAAAAGAGGCTCTCCGGGATAGAAGTGGAAGAAGAGAAAGCTCACCATCTGTTGATTAGCACATCAGGCTAAGGTGCAGAACCATTCTGTAAATAAACCTTAACAG
>JAJIZL010044259.1:7254-26657 GCA_023969395.1 Amblyomma maculatum
CGCGAACGTTGCAAAGGGCAATATCTGGTGTAAATTGGAGCACCCAGACGCAGATGTAAGCTATATAGCGAGCATGTCTCCAAGCCTACTGTCCCACCGCTCCTTGAAACTATTCGTTTGTGGATGGTACGCGGTTGTATCACTATGTATGGATGAGGATAAGAATTCTTGGAGGACTTAGGAAAGAGAAACACTTCCTCTGTCTCTCAGTAACTCTCGAAAGGCGCCGTGTCGGAGTACGTGATAGGGAAGAAAATAAGCTACCGCATCTTAGGCTGTCTCCGCTGGAAGTGCAGCGGTCTCTGCTTAACTTCTCAGGTGTTCTACGGTGACAATAACCGATCACCTACCAGCGACACTGGATTGCAGCGGACCATGAAGATTTATTCCCACGTGGTTAAACGGGCGAGCTGGGCATGGTAAAGGCTGCAGAAGGCCGGCTGAGTGGGAAGAAGTCATCTGTTGTTGACAGGCAGTAAAATATTTTATGTAGCGAGTTACGGAACTGTACTTTCTCCGCCAATAATATCTCTGACGAATTCTAACGTGTATTTTGAGGACGCGGCATGAGCGCTTTGCAGATCAGTATAAAGACGGGAACAAATATTGTATCGATGGCGTAGAATGACAAGGAGCCATTTTCTGCCGTCTAATTTCTAGTTCTGTCGGTCGAGGAGGCCATCGCGAATGGTAAAATAGAAGCGTTATCTGCGGAGTGCCCGAGGATGCTTAGCCGTGAAAGGGGTGCGAAGGATATCTGACAGAGAAGAAATCCATTGATCCATTCGTTGCTCAGAAGGCATATACTCTATCGTAATGGCTTTCAAAGAGGCCTGAGGCGGGGATGACGATGCCGGCGAGCACACCGGCGATCGGGAAAGAGCGTCGTGGTCAGAAGAAGAGAGCGTCGCCGTAAGCCAGAGAGCCCAGCTGCCGAGAGGACCAGACGAATCCTTGAGAGATGCGAGCGAGCAAAGAGCGTGATGAATCGCAACTACCTCGAAGTTGAGGCCGGGAAAGTAACGGCAGAACATAGTGATACAGTACATTATAGCTAAGAGCTCCTTTTCGGCAACGCAATAATTGGATTGGTTTTGGTAAGCACATGGATTGCGGAGGCGACAATGTATTCGGAGTAGCCAGCTTACCGCGAGGAGCGCAGGGCGGCCGATCCCGTTGGCATCGTTGGAGAGTTTGGTAGGGTCAGTGGGGTTGTAATGAAGAAGGGTTGGCTTTGACGTCAGCACATGGTGCTGCGTCGCGGATGCATCATCACAGACTGGCGTCCAAGAGGAGACGTTAGGGGAGCCCTTCAGGAGCTGCGTAAAAAGAGCGATGATGGATATAAAATTCTCGACAAGACGACGGGATTATGAGCAGAGGTCCACTAAGCTTCACATTTATTTCAGAGAAAGGTCAGTTTCAGGAAGTCAGCGGTGGTGCGCAGCCTCGAAGATCAGGAAGAGTTCCATCTTTGCACACAATGTGTACGAGTATTGTGCGCTGGGAAGCACCGAAGTAGCACTTTTTGACAATCAGTTGAATATTAAAATGCGGGTGAGACAGGGGAACACCTGGAGAACGCGAGGCAGATGAAAACCTGGCGAAAAGGCCAGTCAGTAGGGTCGTGAAGTCAGTTGTTAAGACGCTAATATCACCAGATAGCACAAACAGATGTTCAATTGCAGGCCACGCAATCCGGTGATCATCATCATCTCGAATGTGGATGGGGTGTTGCAGAGTCCAAATGGCATAAATGTGACTTTATATAATCCGTTTGGGGAAACAAAGGCGATCTTGCCACGATCCGTCACTGTCATTTGCACCTGCTAATACTGGGAGCTCAAATCCTGAGAGGAAAATAATTCGGCGCCTTGCAAGCAATCTAAAGCACAATCGATTCATGGGAGGGGTACACATCTCTATGAGTAGTTTTGTTAAGGAACAGATAATAAACACAAAAGCATGTGGAGCCATTTTGTGAACTGAGACTACGGAAGACAACCATGTACTACAGGATTCTAGAGTCACTCCATGTTGCCCCATGACGCTCACATTCTCATCCATAACACGTCACTCAGTCGCGTACAGGAGGTGGCCGTTGCGCAGTTCGTGCCTATCGAACTACGGCGGTAGTTTTTCCGACTTGGCAACAGGTCGTCGGCGCATGAGCAAAATGAAGCGGTGACGTGGTGAAGGCGAGCGACAAGGAGGGAAGTCCGAATGATAAAGAGGCGCTGGCTGCAGACCCGGTGGGGCTGGAATGAAGGGCTGAATGAGATGGTTCAGGCCGTGCAAGAAGCAACACGCGCCGAGTTCGTCTCTGTTGGGCGGTTCGTTAAGGCAGCGCACATAACTAAACCAAAGTAATTGGGCATTATATAAAAAGAAAATTCTCAACACAGGACCAGGTGCACAGGGGACCCCTTTGAGAACAAAGTCGAACGTTCGACGTTTCAGTTCCCATCATAAATCCATTAAGGTCTCTCTAACTTACTCTCCGTCTCTTCTTAGGTGACCACCACCCCTTATATGTCCGAGTGCTTGGGGCCGACGCCTTACTCACCACCTTGCTGCCCTGTAATCTTAACCGGTGCATACTGGCCTAATTTATAGTCGCGGGCAGCGTATTTAACCTACGGGATGCTCTAGCAAATGTCTACTGAAGCGTAGCCCTCCAAAGCGTCTTTGCTTGGCCCGCTACAGTCGTTTTTCGGTTGTTACTTTAAAAAACAACTACCACGGTATTGCTTTCGTACGCTTAACGCGGCATATCCTTTGCGCAGTCAGGTCGAAGACTATAAAGAGCAAGGCTTGTAAACTGCACAGTATCGCTGCTTGCTACCCAGTGCGTATATGGCAGCAACTTTGAATACATGGCACCAGCCATTTCTGCCTTTGAAATTGTACGCGCTGTCGGTGTACATTTACAGGGGTCTCGTAAGTGCTAACTGCATAATCAAGGACCACCGGCGCGCTGTTTTTGTTGATGCAGGCGATGTATCATTCCAATTATTTTCCAGTTATAGCTATAGAATTGTGACGTAAGGCATTGATATTTCACTTCCATATACAATTCGTGCCACTTGCTGAGAGTTCAAGTGCATAACACAGAATCCATTTGGCGTATGCGTCTTCCGAGTAAAGCAAGACACAAGAAAAGCAAGCAGGATACATTCCCGATTTTAGGCAGCCGCGACATCGTTGCAAGCATCACAAAACTCCCCAGCGAAAGAGAGAGAGAGAGAAAGAGAGAGAAGGCAGAGAGGTTAACCAGGAAAGCTTCCGGTTTGCTACCCTGCACTGGGGAAGGGGAATGAGGAGTTTAAAGGAGAAAGATAGAAGAGAATAATAGGAAAGGTAAGGCGGCGAGGAGCATAGTCACAGTTTCTCAATCAAGTTTGTGTCTCTCATAAAACACATTAGTGCTTTGAAGGCTTTGCCGTTAGACGCCTTCTGTGGCCATGGGCCGAGTATTTTCTCCTCTGTGAAAGGACGGCTGTCAAGATGGTCCAGAGCCGAACGCAGCGCATATCTTTCGGTTGAAAAAGCAGGGCACTCGCAAAGGAGATGCTGTGTGGTCTCTTCGCAGCCGCATCTTTCACAGTTAGGGCTATCCGCCATTCTCATCACATAAGCGTATTTTTTGGTGAATGCAACACCGAGCCACATACGGCACACCAGGGTTGTTTCGCGCCGCCCTTTGTTAGGGGGAATACGAAGGCGCAGCCCAGGGTCTAGTTCCCAGAGGCGTCGATTGGAAAATTCTCCTTTGTTCCAGGCTGAAAGCGTTAGCTCCGCCGCTAAGGAGCGAAGTCGACAAGCTGCGTCAACTCTAGATATAGGAATGTTCACTGTAGTTCCGTCGTTGTGTGCAGAACGGGCAACTTGGTCTGCCTGGTGGTTTCCCTCAATACCGCAATGTCCAGGTAGCCACTGGAAAATTATATCATGACCTTTTGATGTAGCGTCGTGGTATAGCACGCGGATAACATAATCATCGCCAGGTGCTGCCGCCGGGCGTCTGCTACATGCGCCGCGGTTGGCACGGGACGAAAGCGACGGGCCGCAAGCAGCACGAGGAGAACGCGTGCACAGCTTCTGTTATTTGGTCAGTCAAGGCGCCCCGGCGGCGTCACGCCCTACGAACGGCGCTGAATTTTGCCGTTTAGGGAGACTTACGCGCTGCTGTCGAGCCGGCAAACGTGGTCTCGGGCTCCCTATAGTGGCAGGCCACCTCTCGCCGCAGCGCAGCTTTTCGCCAGGCATACGCGCCGCACCCATACGTTGAGCAGGCATTGAATAGTGGCGCGCGACCCTTCATCGCGCTGCATGAGAGCGGGGGCACTCTCAGTATTTAAAAGCGCAGATTGGTATGCCAGAAAACTGAGCTGGCGCTTTGCGATTTGTGACACCGGTGCCTTTAAAGTTAGTGTTGAAATCAACGCTGCTGCAGACGGTGCTATGAGAAACGCCACTGCTTATCACAAGAGTTAAAATTTGTTACACTTATAATATTAATGTAGAAATTGCACCGTTCGTAAAGGGAAGATTTCAGTTCTTGTTCAACAACACACCATCCCACACTCTTGATAATGCTAGCCTTCGTCCTGCAAGGCTGGCTTCAGGGCATGAGAAGCCCTGCTTTGAAACCTTCCTTCTTCCCATGACAGCAGTGCCGCGCAGAAGCAATCAGGTTCGAAAGAAGGCAGTTTTTATACTGACGCGATGTTCATTTCCTCTAGTGCATTTACACTATTAACGCTGGCAGTAGCGCGAAAATGACCATGTGCCGTAATTTAGAGAAGCATACTTTCAAGGGCCACGGCGCACCGTTCTAGATATTGAATGGCCCGAGAAATGAAAGTTCGGTATAGGCGAACAGTGCTCATATTCTTTTGCTTCAGGTTTTCAATGAATAGTCTGAAAGTTCGATATCCGGAATCGAGTGTAAAAGCAAGCCAAACATTTTCACATCGGCTACAATTTCAGTAGGCGCTCGCTTATGCGTTTTTAACAAGAACACGCCTGATTCAGAAAATACATTTAGTGTAGAATGCACACAAACAGCACATGTGTATGAAAAAGCTACTGCCTCCGGATTTCAGTACGAATCATGTCGTGCACCTTATGCTAAGATCGTCACGTTAATTCCGCCGGGCAGCTTTGCTCTCTAAGCTGCTATGCAATTGCATGCTGGCAGCATGCAACAAGCAAAAATAAAATAATCACGCGCAATCGCCTCCCTAGCACGCTTGCTGCGTTTTTAAAACACATTCAAGGGTCACTAACGAGAAAAACCATGAGCAGTGAGTACGGTTTGGCTCTATGGGGGCGCTTCATTGGAGCGGGCAGAGGTCTGGTATGTGAGCTAGAACAACAGTGGTCGCCGATGGGACGCCCGGCCACCGTACCTAAGGTGTTACGGCTCTTTGAAGACGTCAATCAAACAGCAGGTTCATTGAGTTCGTAAACTTGATAATGAAAGTTACGTTTCAAGACCTAGCTCCTTGATAAGGACCTCACCTTCGAGAGCTATTCGATACTGAAGCGCTTCGCGCGGGCTATTTGTGAGGTCCCATTAGCGGGTTTTTAAATATGTATGCGCCACTTTCGGTTGCCTCTTTTTCGGCTCATGTATAAGGATTTCATTTAAAAATCACATTACAGATATGGTTCCCAATATCCAAGCGACAGTCAGATTTTTAATCATTTGATCGAGTTCTTTCACCAAGAAGTTTCAATGCTTCGCAACCTTTCGAAATATTTTTATTTCCCTTCTATACGGCTGTCTTTTAGCTTTCTTTTTCATTTATTACACTTCCTTAGGGTTTCGTAGTCTGCGTCAGTTATTGATTTCTTTACGTTCGTTCACCGAGTAACTTAGCAAGACAGTATTGTCAGACAATCCCAGATAAACTCGGCAGTTTTCAATAGATTTCATCCTGAGTCGTTAACAATGTAAATAGGTGAGTACCTGCCGTACAAGAACTGTGGGTGGTATACTGAAGAAGTGTCTCCCCGCCTCACATTACTGCTACTTGGATTTTACTGCTCTCTTTACTGATGACTGTGAAGGCTGTATTATCTGTCCAAGTTTAAACAACGGCGTTGAGACTGCTACGTGATGTGGGAATCCCGACGTCCGTAAGTCTAGCTACCCTTGTGCACAATTTATGGGCAGCAAACCCTTTTCAGGCATTCGTTGGCAGTTTATATGTTCGAGGCGAGACATATGGCTTGGCACGCACGACATGACAGCAGATATGGATGAAACTTTGAGGAAAGTGCAGGGCCGGGGTTTATTAGAGCTACTGGGTCTCGATCCAGAAGTATGGCAGGAAGAGTTCGTGTGCAAGCAGGTCTAGCGCACACACAGATAGCGATATCAATAAATACAGCGCGCCGAATCTTCTTCAGCTTTGCACGTACATCTTCATCTTTACATAAGTAACATGAGAGTCAAAAGGTATACTTGAATAATTATTCAGGCTCTTACTCCTTGCCACCTACGCATGTACGTACGGGTTGGCTAAAGCGGGACCTAGCTTTGTTGGTTGGACTCACATAATGTATGAGATACCAGATAGAAAAATGAGGAATTAGTGATCAAGTGAGTAGCAATGTGTAAATTAGTTTGGAGCACTCGAAAAAAACAATACTCTGTAGAGTATCCCATTGAATCGTAGTGTTGGAGGCTAAAGTTGACTTTTAAACGTTTTTTTGCACTTCATCTACATAAGCATCTTATAAAGCTTTGTTTAGTGATGACCGCATGATTCAAAACATTACATTGACAGAAATGCTTACCCTTTCTCCAGCTCCAGTTGCGCAGTCGTAGCTGGAGTGTTGTACTCAAATATATGTGATGGAATACAGGCCGCAGCGGCCATCTTTTTAATGGCGCATAACAAACGCGTTCGAGTGCTGCGCAATATAAGGGCACAATAAAGAGCACTATGTTGTCGGAATGTCCGGGATACCCATTACGGTGTCTCTTTAGCCCCAACCCGTTTTGGACGTTTAACCGTATAAGCCCCACTAAATAAAACAACAAACGGTTTCTGAAAATATCTGAAGGGTGTTTATTGGGAAAGTGCATAGTCAACGGATTTTTTTGTCATGTAATAGACAGCGCGATAATGTGCTGTCTTGAAAACCATTCTCGGGAGCAAGTATTGTGGTACCGTTGACTGATCGCGTATATTCACGCTATTAGATAGCAGTCATTTTCGTAAAAAAGGCCGCTTTTGGATGGAGGTGGAAAACAAGGCACCCGTGCGCTGTGCAATGCCAGTGCACGTAAAAGAACCCTGGCAGTGGAAAAACCGGTTCCCTAGACTGTGGTGTCTTTTGCTTTGGGACTTTACATTCCATAAACCAAACTTAGTATTGTAGGGAAGAGACAATTATTTGATTACTCCTTAATATTGTCCCTTTGTCAAACTCGTTGATATGGAATAAGGTAATGTTAATGTTAGTTGAAGGTTTCTGTTCCCTATAGTCAAGAAGCATTCCTTATATATGCCACCAGTTGCTTCAGCATGTTAGCCTACCATTCCCCCCATGGCGCAACCGCAAGAAATTTACTAGCTACCTTGCACTTCTGTAAGGCGTTTGCTTTCTTTATCTTGATTAGTTAAATATCTAGATGCCCAGTCCAGCTCCACGCTAGTGGGCTCATTATCGTCTTGATAACTTCGACTACATTATGAACGGAACTGTATAAACTAGTCGGCAATATTAACTACATTATCCACTCTGGCGTAACTCTCATCTTGATTATTTAAACTATAAAGTCAGTGAAACGTAAACACCGTGTTTGCGACCTCAATTACATTAACATCGTTGGCAACGGCGCTACCCTCCTAATTTCTTATCTCTTACTCTTACCAGTGCTTTTGTTGAGGTGCCTGCAAAATGCCTAAATCGCATCTTAAAATTATTTTCCCGTGTGAGATGCTAGGTCCCAGATAAATAAACAATATGCTACCCTGGAACGATTCTTTCCAAGATTGTGACAGCTGTAGTATGCATCGGTACACATAGAAATTCATTTTGCGTCTTTAAAAAGAGCCCTGCAATAGACACGGTCATGCGATTTCCTACGGACGACCAGTAACGTGCTAGCAGTGCCTTATTTTTGACTTTTTTTGAAAGCCTAGAGTGCAATATAAGCTGAGAGATATATGTTCATGGTTTTCCGAGGCCAATAACTTGTTTACTTTCGTCCGATCTACGTGAGAGAGTCATCTAAATAAATATTTATCAGCCACATTCAGGCAGTTTAGTGCTTTCAACAGTTATTTTTATTCTTGACAGGGTGCATACGTATATTTACGTAACTCCCTTGGAAGGTACTGCAGATGACGGCGATCCAATAATAGATGTAAGCCGAGAAAAAGGTGAGACAGTAGCGTTCTACTATTCTTCCGCATAATCGTACTACCAAGGAGGATGCAAATATATTTAATATTTTTTAAGGAAGCTTACCAGTATCGAAAGTTTGTTTAATCGAAGATTGAGTGGCACATCTTAATGGATATGATGTAGGTTGGTACCATCCGGTGTTTTGGCGCCTATAATTTTCATCCAACATAGGTATATATAGGTTCGCTTTAACCAAGCACTATACCGTCGATCTTACCCCACTATCCTAGGAATGTGTGACGTGCTCAGCATCCAAGATGTCTGAAAGGTTGGTTCTTATCAGATCCTCCCACATCAAATGAGCAAGCATAATTGGCAGCTCCTCCTAACATTGTGGCAGCATGTCATGTCGTAACATCACACAAACAAAAGACGAATGGATGCTCTGCCTGTCATCTTAGAACTACCAGCTGTCTGTGTCCTTAAAAATTCGACGTGCTCTATTCATGTTCCCTGATTAGCAAGGTTCCATGATTCCGCACCCCTTTACGCAGACTGATCAGGTTATTTCGCGATGCCTTGCATCATAGGATTCTTTGACACATTTCTGTAGAATATGTCCTTGTAGTAAATGTTCAAACGTCAAAGTCAAAGACAAGGTTCTTGGTTGAGCAATGACCTTACTATGATTTGAAAATAAATGTTTGAAATTAACGTCGGGTGAAGGACTTGAACCCAGCGCAACATGACACTCGGGGTTTCCATTGCATGGAGCTATCGTTCTAAAAGAGGCATTAGTTTGGAATAAATATTCTGAGTCAAAACGTTTTACTATTGATTTCTCATATATTTTTAGAAGTATTAAATGCACCGAGAAATCATCAAGAAACATTTTCGGTTATTGCTAAGAAATATAAGTAATAATGTTTGTATTTGTCACAAAATACCCACAAACTTTGGCATCACATTTCAATCTAGATTCATCATATACGGATTCGACGCCGCTTGGCAAGTCGAGGCAGTCCACAAAAAGTTAAATTTAAGACGATTTATATGCATTTTCATTTCAGCTATCTTTTGAAGCATGTAATTCTGATAATTCAATTTAAGATATTGTAACGGATGAAATTAATTTAATAAAGGTGAACGTCGTATGAAGGACAGACGCTCACCTTCCCTGTTCACAAAACCCGGATCAATCTGCGCATGCCTCGCTTCTTCTGCGTCTTCTTCTTCTGCTTCTGCTGCTTCTCAGTGCGCCGCTACGTGGCGTAACAGTATAAACCCGATTGTTGTCAGTTGTTACTCGATTAGTAAACAAGCTGGACGATTGAAGAAAACCATTGTCTCGTAGTGGCTTTACAATAGTCTCCTATACACTATTTTATATACGCAGTTGTCAAGGTAACTAAAATTTAGCTTTAGTACTTTTTAACCGATCAAAAAATGACTGAAGGTGACGCCCTCACCAGTTCAGAGCATCAGTAATCTCATTTTAACGATATATCCGTCTTTAGCCATCACATATCATCATAGGTAGCAAAATATGCCCTAAAGTGCTACACAATCAATATTGTGCGGGAGAAAGTGCTCATAAAATCTACATGAAATTGTTCTGAAAGTAATTCAATTAATGAGGTGGAATAGTGAAAGATTGTATTGGATGTCGGGTTTATTGGAGCTGTATCTGTTGATTGCGGTAATATGTGCGTAATTTCTGCATTAGCTTAAAAACCTGTCTATACTTTCTTCTTGTAAACTGCAAATTTGCAATAAGCTCTTCATTACGCATTCATTAACATCCACGCAAGCGCAGCCTTTGGGCTACAAACGAAAGCTATAGATTTCTCCCCCTTCATGGATCGCTCCCTTGTCGTGGCGGAGGGGCTTGCGAAACTTGAAGTCGTGAGCTCTGCTGTGTAGGGCCACCCAAGATAGACAGGTCATAGCAGAGAGTTCTGACAAACTGTGATTCAGTGAAGAAGGTAATGGCAACCCACTCCAGTATTTCCTGCCAAGAAAACCCTATGGCCAGTCACAACAGCATTAATGATATGGCGCCGGAAGATGAGCCCCCCAGGTTGGAAGGCGTCCCGCATGTTTTTGGGGATGAACAAAGGGCGATTCCTAGTAGCTCCAGGACGAATGAAGCGGCTGGGATAAAGCCAAAAAGAGGCTCAGTTCTGGATGTATCGGAAAGCGACCGGAAAGTCCGGTGTTGCAAGGAGATATATCACATAGCAACATGCAATGTAAGATCTATGACGCAAGGTAAACTGGATGTCGTCAAGTGAGAAATCGGCAGATTTAACATTGATATCTTGGGTATGAACGAGCTCAAGTGGACCGGAATTGGGAAATTTAGTTCCGGCGACTATTATGTCTTTTACTGTGGGCACAAATACAGCAGAAGGAATGGGGTCGCTCTCATAATAAAGAGAAGAGTGGGCAAAGCGGTGCTAGGGTACAGCCCCAAAAACAACCGAATAATTTCACTTCGGATCCAAGGTCACCCTTTCAACATAACAGTTATCCAAGTCAATGCACCAACCACTACTGCTGAAGAAGCTGAAGTTGAGAGGTTTTATGCTGACCTGCAATGCCTTTTAGACCGCGCTCTATCATCAGACGTTCTTGTTCTCATAAGAGACTGGAATGCTAAGGTCGGGAGTGAAGAAATCTCCGGAATTATAAGCAAGTTCGGTCTTGGCGAGCCAAATGAAGCTGGGCAGAGACTAATAGAGTTTTGTCAAAAAATAACATGGACATAGCGAATACTCATTTTCAACAGCACAGGAGGCGCATGTACACATGGACTTCACCGCACGGTCGGTACAGGAATCAGAGTGATTATATTCTTTTCCGGCAGAGATGGAGAAGCACTATACAAGAAGTAAAAACAAGGCCTGAGGCCGATTGTGGCATCGATCATCAGCTTCTTGTTGCCAAATTTAAGCTTCAATTGAGGAAAACGCAGCAAACGAGAAGGCCTTTCAGGTATTATCTGGATCAAAATTCATCAGAATATAGTGTGGAAGTGAGGAATCTATTTCAAAAATTAGATGCTGAAGAGAGAGAGCCCTGACGTGATATAATACAAAAGGTTGCTACCAAGGTAATTACAAAGAAAAATAAATGCAAGAAAGCAAGCTGGTTATCTGAAGAGACTTTGCAAATAGCTGAGGAAAGGAGGATGGCAAAAGATATGGGGGAAAGAGAAAGATACAATGTTCTCGATGCGGATTTTCAGAAATTACAAAGAGAGATAATAACGCCTTCTTGAAAATACAGTGCCAAGCAGCTGAGGAGAACAGCCTATTGAGGAACACAACAGCTCTGTATAAGACAAAGATATCAAAGGAGGCTTCAGTGCTAAGCTGGGCGTGGTAAAGGACAAATGAGGTAGGGACCTCACTGAAGACTCAGAGATAAAGAAGAGATGGCAGGAATACACAGAAGAACTGTACAAGAAGGACCCGGATGTGGAAACCCAGCATCAGGCGGTTGTGATTACTGATCTCGAGCCGGGTATCCTGAAGAGTTAAGTTGAATGGGTCTTCGGGAGCCTTGCTATAAACAAAGCTAGCGGAATTGATGGCATTCCAGCTGAGTTGCTTCAAAACCTCAACCATGACGCTGTTAACGTTCTGTATACATTACGTCAGCAAATTTGGACAACCCTGCAGTGGCTAAAAGATTAGAGGAGGTCAGTTTACATCCCCATTACGAAGAAAGGCAGTGCTGAAGATTGCTCCAACTACCACACGATCGCGCTTATTTCGCATGCTAGCAAGGTGATGTTGAAAATCCTCCTAGGTAGGCTGCAGCAGTACGTGCATCGGGAGCTTCCAGACGTGCAAGTTGGGTTTTGGAAAGGCAGAGGAACTAGAGACCAGATTGCCAACCTTCGCTGGATAATGGAAAAAGCAAGAGAGTTTCAGAAACCCATCTACTTCTGCTTTATTGATTATGCGAAAGCGTTTGACCGCGTAGATCACAGCAGATTGTGGCAAGCTCTCCAAGAGATGGGAGTTCCAATTCACCTCATCTGTCTGCTCAGGAACCTGTATGAAGGGCAAGAGGCCACAGTCAGAACTTTGCATAGTCTTAATGATTCGTTTCCGATTGCGAGAGGAGTGAGACAAGGCTGCATACTGTCGCCCTGCCTATTTAACCTATAAGCTGAGTGCATCATGAGGAATGCCGGTCTGGACGAGTCTCCAGCTGGAGTGAAGATTGCTTGAAAACGTATCAATAACCTTAGATATGCGGATGATACCACATTAATGGCAGAAAGTGAAGTGGAACTCAAGAGACTTCTGGTGCGCATACAAGAAGAGAGTGAGTGAGAAGTATGGGCTTAAACTGAACATTAAAAAGACAAAGATAATGGCGTCTTGCCCTAAGAGTACTGGAGCATCAAGGGACAAGAAGTGGAAGCTGTGACACATTTTCTGTTCTTGGGCTCCAAGATTACCCCGGAAGGAGATTGCAGGCATGAAATTAGGAGACGCCTGCTTTTGGGAAAGAGAACCATGGCTAGCCTTGACCGCCTGGTTAAGAGCAGAGACATTAGACTACCAACCAAGATCCGTATACCTCGTGCTATGGTTTTTCCAGTTGTGATGTATGGATTCGAGAGTTGGGCTGTGAAGAAGGCTGACCGCTGAAGAATTGTCGCGTTTGAATTGTGATGCTG
Source organism: Amblyomma maculatum (assembly GCA_023969395.1). Lineage (NCBI taxonomy): Eukaryota > Metazoa > Arthropoda > Arachnida > Ixodida > Ixodidae > Amblyomma > Amblyomma maculatum. The sequence continues at coordinate 20,324 of JAJIZL010044259.1, forward strand.
GCGGAGAATCTTGAGAGTTCCTTGAACTGCCAGAAGATCAAATCAGTCGATATTGTTGACTATAAACCCTGACTGCTCATTGGAGGGTCAAATTCTAAAGTTAAAGCTCAGCTACTTTGGTCATCTGAGGAAAAGAGAGGAATCGCTGGTGAAAGATTTGATGTTGGGAAAGGTTGAGGGTCACCGGAGGAGGGGTAGGCAGCAAACGCGGTGGTTAGATGGCATCCTCGAGGCGCTGCAGATGAAGTTATGTGATGTAGGGAAGATAGTGAGAGACCGGAACGCATAACGTGATATGGTCCATAGGGTCACGAAGAGTCGGACACGACTGAACGACTGAACTGAACTGATCGATTTCTCAGAAAATATAAAGATAAAGTCGTCCTGGTCCGGGGGACGAGGGAGGGGGATTCGCTCTCATCCTACCATCGCTTGCCCTCCTGTGTAACTCCGTTGGTAGATTGACTGCTCCTGAAAGACGGTTGTTCCAGGATTCATGCACGGTTTCGGACGAATTTCTTCGACTAAGTAGTTTCTGAGAATACCAAATAGCTTTCCTTTGCTGCCGTATGGCGGTGCATGGCTGAAATATAAATGAGTAATTTTTCTTTATTAAATATGTAGTAACCATGAGGTTTTTTCTTTAAATATTCGACCAATTCAAACTTTTAAACTCTTCCCGGCTCCAGTGATGTCATTTTAATCTCATGTGTAACCACACACATCACATCAGTCCCGAAAATGCCCACCTCCGAAGCCCTGTTCCAGCTTGGCAAGGTTCTAGTTTTGAATAAGATTTCAAATTTTTTTCCAGATGAATCAGAGAAGCAGTACAGACTGCGCTTCTGGGATCGAGACCAGCACTGCGCAATTTTAACCATTAGTAGTACTGAATGTGAGTAACTAATTTCGTACCCGGAAATATTTTTCGCAGTTACATCTTCTCAGAAGTACATATCGTCGCCTTTAAATGCGGCAAGGGCATACGAGCAATTTATTCCTAACTGCTAACAATTGCACTCAGTGCTGCAATTAATAGAGTACAAGTATGCATCGAATATCAAAGGTAACATTTGTTCGAGAAAATCTGCTTGTTTCTTCCTCCATTTCGAGTGTTTTATTTGTAGTACGAGTAGGAAACGGTATGCAACGTATTTATTCCTAATTGATTGACTGAAGATATAATTATTTATGTAAATAATTACTGTTAAAACGTAATGAGCTTTTTCGCTTGTCGACCATAGATTGTATTCTGTAAATGTAAATAAAGGAGTAGGCACAGCCAGTTTAAATACAAAGAGGATTTATTGTGTACATACATACATAGAAAAACGCACAATACTCACAGAGCAAAGCACTATACAAGACATCATAGGAAAATTCGCAATTCTGCCTCGCATTTATAATCATCTGGCAGTAAATCTTCTACAAGAACAACAAACATATACGACAAGAAACACGCGAAACGTGACAAAAATTGTACAAACACATAGATTGTGGGTACCCTAGGTGAAAAAAAGCAAGTTACATCACGGATTATCACACAAGGTATTGCGATATTTTAGCAAAGCACCAAGGAAACCCGGGCTCTTTATTCTGAGCAGAGTCAGCGATCAATAAGCGTATATCCGCTATTTCAATGATGTGCATTTGTTCGCAGTCATGGCCGCTTGATTTCCAGTAGGAGCGACCTGAAGAATTCGCCTCACCGCTGGTTATTTCGGCAGTTTCAGTTTGCACCACTGCTGCAGCCTTGGCGCATGCTATCTTGAGAAAAACGGGCATGGAGATGTCAAGATAGCTAACAGCAGGGCATTTCGGAAGCACAACTGGTACCATGTATTTAGAGTTATTTGGAAAGGAATAATAGCGCCACCTCTTATTTGCAGAAAGCAAATTTGTGTTGAACGGATTGCTACAGTAAATATTAGAAATAAATCAAATCTGTCGGGCGATCGCCACTGGGTGACAATAGTAAAACTACAATCTATGCTGTACTGGGAGATATCAGTTAGGCATAATTAGAAGCATGGGAAGCTCGAAAAAAAATATTATATCAGAAATACATGATGAAATTGGACAGTAAGAGGTGGGCAGGTGAAGTATTGTAAATAAGTATTGTAAATAAAATAACAAAACGTTTGGCTTAGAGCGAAAGAAAAGAACTAGAATACTGCCCAGTAAGCATGCCGGATACACGGATGAAGAAATAGAGTTAAATAAAAACTACAAGACAGAGAAGAATAAAATTAAATCAAAGCTAAGAAAAAGAACAATGTATAAATACATTGGAATTGGAAATTGCCGATTGCGAAGGAATCGCTCTATGATAGATGAAAAGGCATGACAATTATTTCTGAACATATCTTCGAACATGCACCGGCGAAGAGAAATAAAGCGAATATGATCACACCGATGCAGTGCGTGATAACACCTATCAACACTTCAACATCTTGAACTGGAATGTGATGGTAACCAGTTTTATATCGATGCAACCAGTTTAACTGTGCCCAATGATTTAGGGTCTACAGAGACTAGTTTTCAGGCGAATGAAGTTTCCCAAAAAATTTTACCGTTGCACTGATTTTACATAGCACAAAATCTATGTTTCTCTAAGTTACTTTTGCCTCTTTATTGGAAGCTGACAGCAATTTCCGTCGTGTTCTACGCGCTTGCCAGCCGCGTTGGTGTGACCGTGAGATATTGGTACTAAGGTACAGAATGCAGGGTTCTGTGTTATATTGTGTAAGCAATACTACTCCAGGTCTCAGCCCCTTCGCCTAGAGCAGTTTTAGAGCACCTGAATATGGGCTCCCCGCTCAAGCCGTCGTGTGGCAGCGACCTTTTAGCCACGGTGCGTCTTAGACGGAGCGGTGCCGCTGCCTTCGCCATGGCAACAGAAGCGGCTACCACTGAGCTCCCAGTTCAAGTCTATCTATCTATCTATTGCTGGAGGAAGGAGGGAGCAAAGCGCATTCTTGTCCGCAGCCGGTAGCCACGGTGCGCCGCAGATGGAGCTGCGCCGCTGCCGAGTGGAGGCGCTGCCGTCGCCATAAGCGGCTGCCGCTGGGCTCCAAGCTCAAGTTTTAGGGTGGCCGCGACCGATAGTCACGATGCGCCGCAGATTGAGCGGCGCCGCTACCGAGTGGGGGCGTTGCCGTCGCCATGACCGGCACCAGAAGAAAAAGAATAATAAAAAAACAAAAAGGAAGGAAAAGAAAAAAAGGACGAAGAAAAAGAGAAGAAAAAAGAAAAAAAGGAAAACAAGAAAAAGAAGTGAAAGAGAAAGAAAGAGAGAAAGAAGAAGAAGAAAGAACAGAAAGCGAAGCAAAGTCGGCATTGCTTAGGCAACGTACCGGGTTTAACTAAAGCTAAACCCCAGCTATTTTATTTTTGTGCTACAGGTTTATTCTCCTCACTATCATGATTAATTTCAAAATATTTTATCTCCTTGCTTATTGTCTTTATATTCAGCGTTTGATATAAACATCCGGCCAATGTGTATACGGGAGTGCTGGATTAGAAACATAAAATCACCAAGTGATAACCATCGCTTTTCTGTTCTTTGTGAACATCGTGAAACCATTTCTTAGCTGCAGCCTACAAATCCAAGCAGTACTCTAACAGACAATTCACCTCACCTATTATAAATGCATTTCCTGCAACAAGCAATAGGTTGGATAGTTTCCGAAAGACGTTTAACACATCCTCTCGTTGCTCTAGCAGATAATTCACCTCACCGAGTATAAATGCGTTCCCGGCACCTATCATTAGGTTGGATTCTTTCCGAAAGTCTTTTAATACATTCTTTCGTTTTTCACCATGTTTTTGCTCCACAAGGAAAGCGCACCTAAAGGTAGCTTTTGTCAGCTATGTGGCGTTTAACCTGTGGTGGCGCTTTTAACGCCGTGCGCTAAGAGGTACATTTTTTTAGTCGATATTTGTTGCCTCAGGGCATTAGTAGGGTATGAGATGAAGAATGAATAAATGATTAAATGAATGGAAAAAGGTTGGCTGATTTTATCAAGTCCAGAAGTGAGCGATGATGAGGTCCCTGCGTCCAAGTGACGTATGAGGCAGGATTGGTAAATTGTTGTGGTTGTGGCTCGCTGTGTTCTGACGTGCTATGATGAAGGAAGAGGAAGAGACGCGCACCGGTTCAAATAAACATAAATTTTTGTATGCGACTCCTGTGGAAGCCACGCTTCTTCCACACTGTTGATCTGGAACATGGAAAACAACGCTGCGCTTCATGGCGCTTCCCTGCCTACAGATTCATACTTCCCCTTTGCTGACGCCTACGCCATCCGTCTTCCACCGTTTTGTGCACAACCTGACGTACGCTTTTACAACCTCAAGCATGTTTTCGCTTTGCGAACAGTACCCCCAGGAGTGTCGCTTCGACTACTTTCAAGCATCGCGCTCTGCCGAGGTCGTGCTTTATGTCCGCAAGATCTTGATGTCCGCTTAAGGCGCTCTGTTTTGCGTGAAGATGCGAGGACGAATATCGAGAACGTTGCAGCAACGAACAGTTTACACGCTCATAGACAACTTCGTGTTTCCTTTCCGCGCCACGTGTGAAAACTTGGTTAGCTTTTACGTGTAGGCGGAAAACCAGAATGACGCTTGTGCGTGAGAGCAGGACATCTTCATATGTAAGTTGCGAAACGTGCGGCATCTGTTAGAGCCACGAAAAGTGGTAGAGGACATTTTTGTTCATGAGTACAGGAAAGGAAAACTTCCTCTGAGACCTCGCTTGAGCGGAGCTCCGAGATAACTAGAAGACAACTTTATGTTTTTCTTCCTTTACCTGCAAAAATATTGTGTTTTTGTACCCAATATTTGATATTTTTGCCGCATTCTGGAAACAAATACTATCTTCCATCTGGGAAGCATATTGTTTAACAGTAACTTTCAGCATATGTTTATAAATTCTGTAGCCCTCACATCTAATAGCGTATCAGTGTTTTGGTTTAGCCAACTGTTTTAAACACCACTTTCTCTGTAAATAGATATGCCCAACTTTCTCATTTGCGTAAATAGTGTCGCAAAAGAACGTTCAGTATAATAAAGAGTGTTAGGCCGCATTACGTTTGGTAATTGAAAAGTACTTATATTACTATTTTGGCCACACTAATGGCAAACAGCGGAAAAGAAGCTTCATTTAATAGCGTAAACAATGGCGCTGTGAGAGCGAAAACTGCTACATGAGAATACCACAGTTTTTAACAGATAGCTGAGATCAGAATGCGGATTCTGTCATTATATTGTTACGACAGGTGTTTGACGTCGGAACGCTGCACAAATCGAGGAGGCAGAGAACTCAGCTGGTCAATGGCTGCGAGTACGGCGCGGGCACGGGAGTCTCTACGTCTTTCTCAAAGTCATTTTCTCTGTCTTCTTCTATGTTTTAACTCTTATTGAGGATTGCTACATTTCCCCTAGGAACAGACAAAGCACCCTTGGGCGAGGGAGTTCGCAGTTCCCACGGGAATGGCACGGCTTCATCCGGGCGACATCATCGACTTCCGTTGTGGCTGAGCGACGACCACTCGCGGTCATGCGCGCGAATTTGTAGTTCAGGTCACTGACGCGGTCGCGGGCAATGTAAGGGTCAGCGTAATGCGCCAACATTTGGTGTGCTAAACCACATTAACGGAGAGGTCGCCAAAGCCACACTAAATCTCCAGGTGTGTAAGACACATGGTGATTCTGTCTGTCGTACCGAGCTTTGGAACGCTCTTGCGAAGCCAGAATCCGCAAACGGGCGAGACGTCAAGCTTCGTCAGCCCAAGAAACAGTTTCGGCAATACAAAGTTCGCCTTGAACGAATTAGAGAAGAATGGTGTACGGGGAATACCGAGGATTACGGGCATAAAGAAAAAACGGGCTGTAGCCAGTCTTCTCATCTGTGGCGGTGTTGACATCAAACGTTATAACCGGCAGTATATTATCGCAGTTCTTGTGGTCTCATGCAATGTACATATGGACAATGCTGACTAGTATGCGGTTGGTGCATTCCGTCAAAATGTTTGTTCGAGGGTGATATGGTGTGGAGTGTCGAAAATGTGACGAGTACAAACTGAAAATCTCTTCCACGACATCTGCCGAAAACTGGCGACCTCGGTCACTGATGATCACTCGCGGAGGTTCATGGCGCAGGATGACGAAACGGAGCAAAAACACGCACAGGTGCTGAGCGGTGGCTGACGGAAGAGCGGCCGCTTCGCAGTAGCGGGTGAGGTAGTCAGCACAAACAACGATTTAACGGTTTCCGTCGGACGACTTCGTGAAGAGACCCATTAGGTCGATTCCGACTTTCTTGAATGCACCA
>JAJIZL010044259.1:26757-45595 GCA_023969395.1 Amblyomma maculatum
AGGCCCTGTGGCGTAGCTGTAGGACGTTTGTGTTGTTGACACTCAGTGCAGCTCACCACACATCGCTCAGTAGCCTGGCGTGTCTTCGCCAATAAAGCCGGTCGCGGCCACGGTGGAGCGTTCGTACAAAGCGTCGTGCATGACACGCAGAATGCACGACCGGTAGCTCTCTGGAACCACAAGTAGAAAATTCGTGCCGGTGCTTGAGTAAGCCTTTTTGCACAGAAGGCCATGGCGCAGACAGAATGGGCTGGGAGCTGTGGAAAACTGCGCCGCCTTAAGCAGTGGCTCGAAGCTTATGTCGGTCTCTTGCGCAGTCCGCAGAGCTGAGGCGTCAGTAAACTCGTGCACGACAGAGGCGATGCAGTGATCGAAGTCACCAGAGTCACATCCGGTCGTAAGAAGGGGAAGACATGAAAGACAGCCTGCATCGGCGTGTTTGTGGCCACTCTTGTACGAAACAGTGAATCGTACTATCGCTGACGATGGGCCCAGTATGCCAGACGACCAGATCGATCCCGAAGGTTCACGAGGAAACACAGTGCATGATGGGCCGTCAGAATCGTGAAATGGCGAAAAATAATTAGCCCCGAAACCACTGAACAGTGAAAACTACAGCAAGGCACTCCTACTCCGTAACAGTTTAGTTACGCTCAGATTTGCTGAGGGAACGGCTTCCATGCGCAATCATACGCTCGCCGGTTACTGGACGTTGCACAGCACAGAGCCACACCTATCCCACTTACATCAGTGTGGGCTTCTATCAGAGTGGAGGGGTTCAAGTGCTGTAGTATGGGATGTGATGTAAGCAGAAACAGCTGGTGGAAAGCCGTGTCACAATCTGAGGACCAGTCGAAAGACACGTCCTTTTGTAGAATATACATCAGAGGCTAAGCGGCGCCGGCAAATCGTGGGATGAATAGTCGAAAGAGCACAGCCCCAGAAAACTTGCGGTGCTCTTTTGAGTCTGGGTAATTGGAATGCTGCAACTGCTGCAGTCTTGTGGAATCTGGCCGAACTCCATAGTGGCCGACGAGATGTCGGAGTACCAGCGCTTGACGCTCGCCAAAACGGCACTTTTTTAGAACTTAGGACACGGCCAGGCTTCCACAGGCAATGTTAAACAGTCGCGTGTTATGTCCTGTAAAAGTCGGCCAACAATAACAACATCATTATATAGCCCATGCAGATTTCTGATTTAAGGCCACGCAGTATTGTATCCATAAATCTTTGAAATGTGGCCGGCTCAACAGATAGGCCGAAAGGCATCACAATAAATTCAAATAGGCCGTCCGGTGTAAAAGATGCAATTTTCCTTGTCAGCAGGGTCCATCAGAATCGGCCAATACCCCGATTGCAACTCAACCGAAGAGAAATAAGACGCAGAAAAATGGCACTCTAAAGCATTGCCGATGCGCGGGAAGGGATACACAACATTTTCAATGATGGAGCTGAGGTGACGGTAGTCGATATCACGGGAGCAGCCAAAGGACTGAAGGGCTCCTGAATTAGGTCCCTTGCTGTCTAACTTGCTCGGTGTTCACCTTGCGCTCGGACCGCGACACGCGGTGCGGCTTTTCGCGGGTCGGATGAGCAGATTTCGTGTCAATCCTGTGACGTGCGTGCGACAGCGGAAAACGTTGCGAGCCGTTGGATTGCGCAAACTAAAAGACGGACAGATGCTGGGACAAGAGGTTCTTCGATATCTGTCATTGTGAGATGTTCAACTACGCGCTGATCATCGAAGATTGTGGCCCGCAGGTGAGTTAGCAGCTGGGTTATCGATGAAAGGAGTAACGAGAGTCACATAATTCGGAAGAGTTCCGCTATATGAAGCTAGTTTAAAAGCCCGCTGGAAAAAACAACCGGTTTCGGTCAGCCATGTATAGTCCACACTCCGGTACAGACCTCTTTCATGCAAAGAAAACATTGCGGCACTAACACATTTTTTTATGCACTGAAAATAAGAGGCGCCACAGTAGCCTCAAAAGAGTCGTTAATAGCACGGCGGCAGGAAACCTGGACGCACACTTCAGAATGTAGCGGTATGATGACTTAATCACACACAAAACGTCTTCATAATTGGACGTCTCTTCCAAACGTTCACGAGGAAGTGAAGAACTAAAACTCAGCACTCCCGTTCGACAATGAACTGTACCGCCGCACATACGCAGGAATTCAATTTCCAAGATTACGTTGTGTGTAGATCGGGGCAGTTCTGTAAATTCCGCCGCAAATACTGCTTCCCTCAAAGAAACATTAACACTGCATACCCCAACCGGATACACTAACTCTTCAATCACAACATAAAAGTAGCAGTTTTGTCCCAAACAAACATAACTTTGTCCTTCAAAAGGTTCTTAAATCTAAACTAATTACTGACCAGTAGCACCAGTGTCATCGTAGGCAAACCATCAATAAGCACATTAGCCTTTTTTTTAACATGCACACAGAAGTAGGAATAATAGGCAGAAGCGCCCGTTGTCCGGAGACATCACCCCCATGGGCCGTGCTGGCTAGCTTTCCTGCAAGGGTGGCGGAGATCGGCACCATGGTGACGGGGAACGGCGCACACAAAATGAGGGAGGCGATGTCACGCTATGGTCAGACGCTGGCGAATGGCTGCAGAGCCGTTCGTTTTGCAAACGGCCTTCCCGGGTAAGATGTTCTGGCCGATAGGCATCGGTGTAGCACTGGACGGTGCGTCGGTTCGATGCCGTCGGTGGATTCCTGAACGGTACGAGCCGATTGCAGTACCGAAAAATGTAACCCGCGACACCACACCGGTAGTAGACGGGAATAGTCCGATCAAAAAGCGGGGCTTCATTGGACTCTTGCAAGGTAGGACGTGATTGAAAAAATGTACTGTGTTAAAAAAGTCGACGATTTTTTTTCAATCACGTCTAATTACAAACTCGCCCAATTTTCTACCTTATTAAGGTACGACGCGATGAATATTGAATTATAGGCTCCAAGTCGACGTACTGTTCCGGCGGTAGGCGCAATGTATGGTTGAAATACGACCGAAAGTCTCTTCGCGGATGATAAGCGAACTGCCGGTAAATCTGGTTAAGCCTTGATCGCGGGGTGTCCAGGGCTTCGCGGCTGGCGCAGTTGGTGTCATTGGCTGGTGTATTGCTGGACGTTAGTGGCCACGCACAAGCATGGGCTGGAAAAGCATATGCTTCATCCTCAATCCCAGACGGCCGGGCAAGCAGCACATGTCGTGAAATTTCATTCCTAACTATTTCACGAATAGCGCACAGGAGACTTTGGGATGGAGATTCTTCAATGCTGGCCACGGCAGTGCCATTTGCCAGCCGCCCAAACTACAGTGTAATGCAGCGTGTCTTGAGGGCCTCGAATGTCCGGCAGTGTCGAATAACGTCGTTTACCGAACTCAAGTTGTCCTTGGCAATGAGGAAGCGGTCGACGTCTTCTTGCAATGCCCTTAAGGAGATGGCCTACCTCGTCTTCGGGCTGTTAACGATCTTGCATAATTTCAGTACTGCATCGATGTATGTGGTGCAAGTCTCACATGCTGTCTCAGCTCTGTGAGTAAGTGTCTGCTCGGCCTGCCTCTTCTTTGTAGTTATCACCTAAACACTCCTTGATAGCTTCCACAAAACTCTCCCAAGTGGTCAGAGAGTCTTTGTGGTTCTCGTACCACATCAAGGCGGTCTGCGTCAAGAATCACACCACATTCGCGAGATTCGCCACCGAATCCTAGCGGTGGAAGCGGCTTACATGTTCAAAGGAGTGAACCATTCATCAACAACTTCCCTTTCTTCACCGCCAAAAGAACGAGGCTCTCGAAACGGTAGCATCGCGATTGAGGTGGTAGGTGGTGCATCACCAGACGGGGTCTGAATGCTTCGCGTTGATGTTCAGGACTGCTCAGTTGTCCGTTGCATTCTCAGTGGAACGAGAGGAAGACCAGCGAGGCGACGGCTCCAGCGAGGCTCCAGCGGTTGAGGAGTCGTCGTGAATGTATTCATACCCAGCGTCTGCCAAAACGTTGTTACGACGAGAGTATGACGTTGGAGCGCTGCACAAGTCAAGGAGGCAGAGAAAGCTGGTCAACGGTGCGTGTCCGGTACGGGCAGGAGAGTCAACATCTTTCTCAATGTCTTTTTCCCTGTCTTCATATAAGTTTTGCCTCTTCTTCAGGATTGCTACAATATATTCAACAGTTTATCGTACTCAAGGTACTAAAGGTAAATTGGAAACGTATTCTTTTAAAATCAATATGTACAAGATTAAGGTAATGTTTAGCAACCTAAGAAGGAACAGAGGTTTACGCTAGATAAGGAAGCACTGGAAGTAGATGGTGAATATATCTATTTAGGACAGGCAGTAACCGCAGATGCGCACCGTGAAAGGCAACCGAAAAGGAGAATAAGACTGCGATGGAGCGCATCTGGTAAGCACTCGCAGATTAAGACCAGCAGCTCACCTTTTATCGATCAAGAGAAAAGTATATATTATTTGCACCTTACCTGTACTTACTTATAAGGCTCAAACGTGGAAACTAACGAAGAGGGCTTTACTTACGTTGAGGAAAACGCAGAGGGCTCTGGAGTGAAATATGATAAGGGTAGCTTTAGGAGATACGATGCGCTAATGGTGGATCATAGAAATAACTCAAGTTTCTGAAATTCTAGTGGAAATGAAGATGAAGAAATGACCAGAAGATATCAAATTAGAGGAGGACAACAACAACCACTGATGTTCGCTGACGGTAAAATTCTGTATTCCAAGCAAAGGAATACGTAGAAGGGGGGGGGGGGCAGATAGTTAGAGGGACGGAGGTTTGCAGAGGGGAAGTGGATGCAGTTAGGACACGACCGGCTTAATTGGAGGAATATAGAGAAGCCTCGCCCCATAGTGGGTATATTCATGCTGCTGATTATGATGATGGCGATGATGATGTAGTCATAGAATAATTATAAGAAACCTATTTTTAGTTTCAGATGGAGGAACCCTTTGCGAGGTGTACCAGTGGGAGAAGAACATTGGAGCTGAAGTACCACATTCATGTGACAGCAAGTTTGATGAACTATGTCATCAAAAATATGCAGTTAACAAGGACTGTTCCACGATGACTGGGTGATTTTGAAAATAGTAGTGCGAGAAAGAAGTAGAATTTGCAAGCAGTGCTATCAAGGATTACCTGTTAGCTTAGATTGTAGCAAGGGAAATAATAACATGTTATACCGCTTTAGAAGTATACACTCTATCGTGTTAACTTATTCAACGCTAAATAAGAATTACCTCTCTAAAGTTTGTTCTTGCATCTATGTGTTCACGGCTATACACATTCTCTCGACGTTTGCTCTACATTAATATGTACTAGCTGAGGTACATGAAATTGGATATATGATAACTGCTTTGTCGAAGGAGGGTCTCTGCAATTACTAAGGGTCGTCTTATAGACAACCCTTGGTAACATCACTGCCCATTAGCTCCGCCTACAATTACACCTTCTGGCACTTCGCCCTTCAGTTACGCTCCAGCATTTGCACCGGCCGCCCGTGTTAGAGTACTGTGTCACACAAATGTCGAAGACGCTTCGCGTAGATCTCCTGCGCCGGCATATGCCCATCCTTCGCCTCGTTGCGTTTGCAACCCACAGCTTTTAGTCCTCCTTTGGTTCAAACATAATCTGTATAGCGAACTTCAAACAGGCCTATTTGCTATGTCTGCGGCATCTATGGACACATTGAACACTACTTCCGGTGCCAAATAGCTATGGGCTTTACTGCATGGCCTGCACCACCTTAATCGGCCCCCAATCCTAGGCCCACCGAATCCGCCAGCAGCGCCTCCTGATTATCCGGTCTTCCTCACCGCTTACGTTCACTACGTCGCCGATTCATTTCGCCCATGCGCAGATGGCCCGCTGCAGAGCCGGAAAGCTAACAGCCACGTTCCCGAGGCACGACCTGCGCCGTAGCCGTATCCTGTCCCCGAATGAGTGCTGTGTTAATGCCGAGCAAGTGAACGACACGCTGCAACTCGGTCTGATTCGAGCATTCTGTAGTCTTTGGTCTTCTCCTGTGGTCTTAGTTATGAAGAAGGATAACGCTACACGCTTTTATGCTTATCGCCGTCTCAAGAAAAAAAAAACAATTGTCGAGATGTGTACCCCACCCACGAGTCGACAATAGTTTAGACTCCTTCGAACATCTGTTTGCGCGACCTAGATATCGTCGTGTTTTGAACCGACTTAACCCCCCCCCCCCCCCTGAAGCGCCTTCACCAGGTTTTATATGCCTCACTCGCGTCAGTCTTCAACTCAACCACAAGAAGTGCCGATTTGGGGCTCGCCACGTCACAATACTCGAACACGTCATGTGCAAAGATGGAGTTATTCCTTAACCTGACAAGCTGCGCGCCATTGATGACTTCCTGAAACCAACCTATCTAAAACATGACTGAAGAAAAAGCGCACAGGAAGACACACACAAGAGAAGAAGACACAGGACACGCGCTATCTTCTTCTCTTGCGTGTGTCTTCCTGTGCGCTTTTTCTTCAGTCAAGTTGCAATGCACCATCTAGCCCAACTTCAAGTTTTGTTAAACTATCTAGAACACCTGTGAAGCTTCGTGGGCCTCTACTCGTACTTCCACTGTTTTTCCCGGAATTTTCGATCCATCATAGCCCCCTTACGCACCACCTGAAAGGCACCCTTAACATCTCTCAGATGCCAGCTTGCCATGATGCATTCGTAAAGCTGCAGCTTGTTCTGACGTCACCACCAATCCTTCGTCATCACGACCTTACTGCTTCTAAAGAACTCCGAAACGATGTTTTTGGTCACGTGACAATAAATCTTGATGGTCCGCTACCATGCATTGTCGCTGGTAATCGGTGGGTATCGTGCCGTCGATCACCTCACCTGTTATACGGAGACCGCTGCATTTCCAGCGGGTACAGCTCAAGAGTTATCTCATTTCCTATTCCATCCCTTCGTTCTCCGACAAGGCGCCCTTCGTGAGTTACTGAGACATACGTCGTGTTTTTCTGCCCGAAATTGTCCAAGAGCTTCTTTCCCAATGAAAGTCCACGCATCGTACTACAGACGCGTCCACCCGCAAACGAATAGTCTCACGGAGCGTGTTCTTTCAGAGGAAGGGTCGTCAAGCCCCTTAGCGACGCTGTTGTTGTCCACGCTGAATGACGCTGTTTTCGTTAAGGTAATATCTAAAATGAAAGCTGATTAGTATTGTCATAAACATTAACCAATATTACGAAAATAGTACCTGAGGAAAAACTACATGACTTTCAATTTTCCTTATTTGGGTTGGACGGGCTAGCTACACTGCGCCGGACATAGTATCTTGCTTATAAATTGCTGGTACACCTCGTAGATTTGTATGCGAGATGATGCGTGATCATGAGCGTTATGGACGCCTTTTATCAACCCGACGAATGAAATAGCACTGCAGCTCAAGACATTTGAAAGCTTCTTTATTGTACGATCATTCCACATTATGAACATCGCTAATCAAGTGAAAACTAGCACTGGTGCAAAAGAAATTACAACCTTTCCTGGATGTCATCTGGCGGCAAACGCATCACACAAACACTTGTGCTCGGTATTAAATGAGATAGCACGAGCACAAATCTGAGAAGTGCAGTAAATGCCGGTAAAAGTAATAATAAAGATCGCATCAGTTACTACAGTTTCCCCAGTTTCCTTGAAAACACCTTAAAAAACTAACGTTTGGACAAAATATTGAAGCGAAGAGCTTCACTACGAGGGTCAGAGAAGAGCTTGGCGTATGCCCTATGCCGATTGCGGTGTGCCGCGACCTATTGACGTCACCGCCAAGGCCAGCTGCGCAAACTCCTCGCCAAGTTCTGCCGGCGTTGCAGACGCCCATAGAAACCCATGCATTTGGAGGTCATCGCAACTATCCCTAACCATCACTTACTAGTTAAGGGGTGTTTACTAACAATAATCAGATTACTAGTACTCAAAAACTGCAATAACTATCAGAAACTAATAGTAATGGTTAGACGTTTCGAGACGTCCATAGCCGTCACATGGTGACATCATGACCGGGAGTGATAATGATGTCACATCCGGTCATGACATCATGACTGGTGGTGACGTCACTAGGAGATGCACGCATATACAAAAGCTGACCCTGCCGGGCGTTCCGTTCCTGTGTCCGTGCGCCGCCTTTCATTTGGCGCTTCCTCGAACGCCGCATCACAGAGCATATATAGAAATAGACTAAAATCGTTAAGATATTCAATTAGGGGTACTTCAAGGATGTGACGTCACCCATCTTCCGTCAGCTATGAGGACCAAGCGGGAACGAGTACGGACCAACGCCGCCGGGCGACAGTTCATGCTTTCTGTGAATGACAGATGCTGCGCCTTTCCTTTCCTGTCAGCGAATTATAGAACGCGGGTGAATTTAGACGCGTTCAACACGGCAGCCAAGGAGAGTTTCGCTGCTGGTGAACGGCGCAGAAGACTCAAGAAACTGCCTTTTTCTGATCCCGAGGTAGGCGTTGCCTTTTGCTACGTACATCAAGGCATAGCAGATCTAAGCCATTTTTAATTTTGTTTTGGATTCTTAAATATTATGGGAGCCTAAATAGATTGAGAAGCCAAGCGTAGATAACTGTTTTAGGGCCATAAAGCCCTATAATTTCGAGACATTCTAGAGAAAAGAAAGAAAAGCATTTCGCAGGTGTACAAATTTAATATGGTGTGTATTGTTAATTCCATTTCTTGAATCGATTGTTTACTCCACAATGAAGCATACCACACACAGACGTAGAAAGCTTCCTTATGAATTCCGGAACTTATTAATATGCTCTGAAGAGTGCATACGCATTGCTTGAACGTGTACAATGCTTAGGTATCCTCGTAAGGGAGCTACCTTAAATATTGTTACGGACGAGCAACGAAAAAGAAGCGGGCAATAATGTGGCAGGAGCGCTCGCTCTAGGCCCGTTAATATATTCAATAAACGTCATCTATTATCGCCATCGGTGATATTCTGTTGTATTTCTTCATCGGCTTGCCGCATCGCAACATTTGGTTGGAGGTGCGAGGTACTTCATCATCAAACCCTCATCTTGGTCCGGAGCTTCGTACCCTGCGACGTCTTGCACCGTCGGTTGAAGATTAGGAGTCATCGCAAGGCTGTTCCACAGCCTGCCGGACCAAGCAAGACCTTGCCATTCCTCCGCCCCGTCCCCTCGCCCCGACCACAGGGCACGACGAAGGAGATACAAACCCGAGACGCTACACAAGACCACAAGATACTAGAAGAGACCCGACGACTATATATGACCCCAATGACCAGATGTGCCTACCAAGGACCCGACGACCCAAGACACCCCTACACTTCAAGACATCCTCTCCTGCCTATGCGATGGGGTGAATGCCTTGCTGTTCGCCATGAGTCGTGGCTACGTTTGGCCCGAGAGTGCCCAGGGCGAAGGTTCATCAGGAATCATCGAGCCGGCAAGCCATTCTATTCCTCCTCTTCTTCAAGCATTCATACACGCCCATTATCATGCCATGGAATCATCAACATCGGTAAAATTCCTCGTTCATGATCGGGACGATCGCTCAGTGGCTCCGGGTAATGTTACGGACGAGCAACGAAGAAGAGGGCAGTGGCGCGGGCAGGAGCGCTGGCGCTAGGCCCGCTAACATATATTAGTTAAACGTCATCTACCATCGCCATCGGTCATATTCTTTCGTCTTTCTTCATCGGCTTGCCGCATTGTAACAATATAAACAACTACACTAAGGGAGGCCCTACGTAGCACTCATACTGGAGCAAGCCGTCCCCTTCACCCGGGTACTACGTTATTGTATTTATTAAACCTTAGTTAATTATTCAGATTTAGTCACTCTGCATATTTACCATAATACGACGTGGCCACCCTGAAAGGACGCTGTGGCGGGAGGTTCATTTTGAACTTTCTGGGCTTGATAAGCCGGTTTCTTTTTAAGAACGATCGGTTTCTTTTTAAGAAATAGCAAACAGGGTGGTTTGCACAAAATGGGTCCGCTGACTCGATTTGGCAGATTGTTTTGCTGAATGTACCGCATGCGCGGAAACCCCACACATGGGGTAGCACTGAGGGAAGCAGAAAACCATAGAACATGATAGATTCGACAAAACATTGAATTATCACACACTCGCTTCGAGCCAACTCGAGTTACCTGAGCAGTGCTGAACACCTTGATTACAGGATGAACTGGAGAGGGAGTGAAAAAACTGAAATTAGAAAGAAAACTAAACTGAATGACGACGGGGCACTGTTGCGCCAGTTGGCAGGTTGCTACGGCATAGGTAGGCAAGTGTATTTGACATTAACACAATGTATATAGCTGCAACGCCGTGAATTCTTTTTCGTCTATATGATTATAATTCATCGGGCTCATCCAGCACCCTTGAAAACATTCAATGGGACACGAAAAAAAAATGTTACAGCCAACCCCTCATGTAATATCCCAACAAGGAAAATTAAAGTATAAATAAACAATAATAAATAAACTGTGTTTAGTCCATGCGCTCTGCTCTAATTTATCTGACTCGTCCAAAGTTCAGGACCATTTTTACAGCGACAAAAAGAACGACCCAGTGCAATGACAAATTCCCATGCGTTTCAATATTATCTCCGCCGCACAGCCCGTTGTGCGGATGTGTTCAACATTCTCACACCATGTTGATCACATACATTGATAGGCATTCTTGGCTTTCACGACAACCCTATGGGATGTCCGAATATCGCGACACTCGTGAGAACCTCGAGAAATTTTCAGAATATTCATAGGGCCCCGCAAGCGTACATGAGGCCACCAGTCTAAAAACACGCCGCTTATAGCCAATTTGTTTCGCCGCTGAATATGTCGCCTCCTCACCACGATGCCACGCTAGAAAAGCGGATGTACTGGTTACCTGAGAAACTAAATACATAGCCGGAAAATCGAATCTGACTTAAGCACAACACCAACCACACAGGAAGACGGATTAGCCACTTACTGAGTAAAGCGGAAATAGTAATTGATGGAGATATAATTGAGCGTTTCGTGATGATAAGAGCCTTGGCTATGTTGAAATCTTTTTGCGGAAAGCGCTGGAAAAAGAATTTGGTGCCGCGATAAATGCGAGGAGACGTTTGAAGAAGCTACAGGGAGAAAAGTTAGAAGGAAGGAGGAAAGGCTATCACCAGTAATATTTTAGTAAAGCAAAGTGCAATCTGTATTTTTCTCCATTCAAGCCTTATTTTCCGCTTTTCACGATGGCCACAGTGTGCTGCTTCATTGGCAACGACCCTGCAGCGAGGTATCCCTCTTCCGCTATTGCCATAACCTCCTCCTTTCATAGTAGTCATCGTCCTGCTTTATTTGTTTCAAATAGTACAGACCAGGTATGGCCCTAGAAGGACGGTCACAGTCAATTATTTTATTAGACGAGAAAATACGAACAGATGTAGATAACATTTGGAGAGAAAAACGAAGAGAATCAAAAAGCAAACCAAATAAATAAATAATGGCATCGTAAAACAATACTACGTACTAATGAAATCATACTATGACTCCAATTCTATTAGAACTTGCCGAAAAAAGAAATATGACAAGTTACCGCCATCCATTAGATTACAGTTATGAGAAAGCAGATATTTTTAAATGTATAAAAGGGGCTTAAGGTAGTATCAGTTGGTCTTCAAGAGTGTGCCTGGTCATCCTAGCTCATACAATGAGCTTTGATGCCTTTTTAGTCTCGTATGCAGTGATTGAGCTAGATGAGGTGACTAACTTTCCGTCGAAAGTCTGAAAGGAATATCTTCTTTTCTTTCATTGCCACATATGCCGACACTATTCGAATCGCGCTTCCTTTACTCGCGCAGGATTTTTGTCTTTTATAATCACGAATCCAATATTGTCACGAATCCCAATTAAGCTCTTTAGCAGTTTTTATAAGCAATATTCTTAGTCTGAGTTGGAGAAATTCTGTTCCGCTATGAAAGCACTTCTTCAAAAGCACGAAAGCCTATGTGTCTGATATGCAATTTGACCATAGTAATTTATATTTAGCGTACACCTAATGTATTTATATCAGTCTACTATTGAAATATTACCGTTTTGAAGCTGGTATATAAACGCACAAAGGTGTATATACCGTGTTACTGATAAAACAATTATGTGTTTTCGAAGTTGAAATGTACGCCCCGATGTTCACAGTATTTGAAAATGACATAAAATGTCCTATATCGGACATTATTCTTTTTTGGGATCAAATTTCTTTAGCACAACACAGTCATCCATAAAAGATATGAAACACGCTTCACATGAATGCATTAAAAAACTACAGCATAATTTCTATTTTGTAATATAATATTTTATTGCGTTTTTCACACCCTAAACTCAAGTATAAAAATAAAGAAGAGCGGCTCCACGACACTTCCTTTATATCACGCCAGAAGTAACACCAAACAAATTAGAAGAACAGTTCCTATTAGAGGAATACTTGTAGCTAAGACAAGCTTTGATTTATTGAACAATACTAGGAGGATGACCAATATATTATCATTATTATTATTTTGCATGTTAAATATTGCCAAAGTTTCAGGAGAAGCCTAGTTACCGAACATGTAATGACCCTTCTCGTCCATACACATATCGAAGTTCATGCAAAATCGATAGCATTTGGGTAACAGTTGATAAGCATATTATGATGTTGCAAGCTTCAGTACTTTACAGCGCATATTTGAGCTTCAGCTTGGCCGCGTTTTGTGAGAGATATGGTACAACTCTTTTACATAAACTAGGACAACACCGTCGTTTCGCCATTCCGCGGTGTTAGACCCGAAGCTAGCGGTAACTGGAAAGGGAACTCAGCAACACAGATATTTGCTTAGCTCAGCGATTTAGGAAATCATTGTCGCTTACTATCGTCAGTTAACAAGGAGGAAGACAACTTCTTCAATCGTCACCATTATATTTAACATGCTGTGCAGTTTGAGAGCAGATTACCTTGCTGCTGAAGTCCAGAACAAAATCACCTGAAAACACGTGTTTAAGTGTTTCGCGATATTTAAAGCGTGAGTAGTTGTAGTGCCATGAAGAGTTATTTTCGCGACATTATGAATTATTTCAATAGCGTCTATACCATTGAACATCACTGCTAATTAATATCGCGATGCAATGAGATGAAATGTACTATTTTATTCGGTTAATGTACGTAAATATGATGAGATCTGCGTTCGCAGAAGGAGACGTCGAATGCCTGTTTCCTGCAGCCTCCAGTTTTAGTGCTTTATTTAAATAATTTCTATGGTTATAAATGTGTCACGGCTTCGCTCGAAAACGTTTCTCCAGGCTATGAACATATTGATCAGAAGCACAAAATCTATTCCTCAGACTCGTCATCGTTTCAGTACCGTCAAGAACCAAGTCTGTTATGACAATGTTTCGTGGTCAATAACGAATATTTTAATCTGTTTTGCTTCTTACTGCAGCAAATTTTTTATGCCTTCCCTCCCCCCCCATACTACCTCGCTCTCTCCTTTGTGTTTCAAGCCAATCAGCAACCGATACATCATCTCAAGGTTTTTTTGCTGTCGCACGTTTTCGCATTCCTCTTGCTCGTTCACCCTGTCTCCAGCCAGGTATGGAACTTGGAAATGAACAATTCAATCACTTATCGCAACGAATAGAAACTTTTTGTCTGTGGTCAGTGAACCTGGGATGACAGGTTTCTGCAGCGTTTTGGAGCTGTGCACTCTATAATTCATTCACATTCGCAGCAACAATGACCAGTAGACAGACAAACCGTTAATTTGTCGGTGTTGTCTCCGACGTACAAAATAAAAAAATTCGATAAAGATAAGAGAAGGTCATTAACATAATTGTATTAGCTCAGTCCTCTTGCGGGTTTCATTAAGAAGAGATTGTTATCAGGCAATGAAAGTATTTAAATAAATCTCCACACGTTACAAATGGGCTTTAATTTTGTGAAGGATGGGATCATTGATCAACGTTTTTCTAATTATCGCCAACGTATTGCTTGTGTGCATTTATAAATAGTAATGCAATATTCATACCTCACCTTTAGAAAAATAATATACAATCAAAAAAAGGGCCATAAAAGTTAAATATATATAGTGGGAGTTCTTTGTGGAAACTGCTACCAGCCCACTACTGAGCAAAGCGGCTAAATCTTCGCAAGGATGAGCTTCACTACCATGATCATATTCTTGAGCCTCTTTGCTTCGGCTTTAGGAGCCCGTCTCACACTCGAAGACGCAAAAGAAGTAAGCATTTATTTGCTTGTGTAATTTTAGATTCTTGTTACCTCAAGTGTAAAATATTTTTACAACAATACATGCCAAAACAAAATATCAACTGAATATACCTGCATACCGTACCCTTCATAGGAATGATTATTCTGAGCTACAACTCAGCTTTTATTTTCCGAGTTCTAAAATACTCCGCAAAAAGACGGTAAACGCTGATATTTTATACTTATCCCCAGCGCGACACGGTCCTTGGGGTGGCACGAAGCCCCCAGGAAGAGATAACGGGTGAGAAGGGGGTGACAGAGAATCCAGAACTGCCGTTTCTGTGGCTTGTCACTAAATGTCAGCAGAAAGCCTCGTTATATGATGATGAGGTAATTAATCCAAGGCACAGCTGCACGCTACCGTGTGCCAGCAACTGCGGTTTGATATTGTTGGGCTTAGCAATTTGCAACTGTAGTGATGAGATTATTTTCTGATTCTGTCAGCTGAGATACCTTCAAAGATTGACCATAAGTGTGAATCGAAATGACGCGCGTGTTCAGTTCAGTTCAGGCGTTCAGTCGTGTCCGACTCTTCGTGACCCTATGGACCATGTCACGCCACGCTTTCCGGTCTCTCACTATCTTCTTAACATCACATAGCTTCATCTGCAATGCCTCGAGAATGCCATCTAACCATCGCGTTCGCTGCCTACCCCTTCTCCGGCGACCCTCAAGACGCGCGTGTAGTGCATTCCTTATGAATGTTATTTATAACTTAAAAATTGGTAGCGAGAAGTTTACAGATAAAGATATTTAAATAAAAATAAACGTATGGGCTGCCTCAAAATTCTGGTCTTAACTTTACGGTAGGCTTTTGATGGTAGTCACTGACCCCATGCTTTGTGCTGGCTCTCAGCCCTGAAATATTTAACAGGGTGGCTCTGGTGCAGGAATATATCGACTTAAAGGAACTTCAGTTTAGAAAAACTTGCACATCTGATAACAAGCACCTCGATGCCGATGCCCTCTCACTTTGCCCCGTTGTCTCCCAATCATGTGTACTTCTCTGATTAATTCCTTCCCGCACGTGCAAAATATTTATCCGACCAGTATGTGCATATCGCATCGATTGCTACATTGGCCGACATCCAGCATGAACTGCCTTCCGCTCAGCAAGCGGACTCGTACTGCCGCGCGCTAATCGATCGGATCAACGGTATTTCGCTACCCCCGAATTCTCGACTGCGCCATCAACTTGCCAATTTAAAATGCAGGATGGCCCGCTATACTGGTGCCCGTTGTTCCCAGTTCTCTTGGCTGTCAGATCTTGCATGCCTCCCTCGGCGATCCCACCGCTGCTCACTTTGGCAGCGGTGGGATCGGTGGGACAATACCTACGATAGAATGAAAAGCCGCTTTTTCTGGCTCGATTTATGAACGAGTGTTGCCAAGTACGTTACCTCTTGTGTGTGTCAACCGCTTTCCTGTACTTTCAAACCTTTCGAAGTTGCAGGCACTGGCCTATACGGTCTTCTACTGATGACCACGGCGGGAAATCGTTAGACCGTAAAAGCTCTAGATCACCTCACCCGGTATGTCGCAACCGCAGCTGTACCGCTTGGTTCCGCTGCGGAAATAGATAACTTTTTATGCAAGACATTATTCGGCAACACGAAGCCCCTCGTGCTCTCCTGACCTACAGCGGCAAGTCTTTTCTTAGTGCAATCATGGTCGAAGTTCTTCAGGCTGCAAACATTGTTCTAAAACCAACGTCCGCCTACATCCCGCAAGCGAATGGTCTCACCCAACACTTCCACCGCAACCTGTCCGATATGCTATCCATATACATCGACCCTCATCACAGGAACTGGTATTCTTCGATTCCAGTTTTCATCTTCGCATACAACACTGCCGTTTAATGCACGACCCGCTACGCTCCATTTTTCCTGATTTATGGTCGGTCTTCTACATTCTGCCTGAAAGCATCCTTCTGCTCTGCACCTGTTCTCACTGACACACCCTCCTATGAGCAGTTAACTTCACGCATTCGCCACTGTCATGAACTTGCCAGGCTCAACAGAGAAGCCGCAGAGACTGCACGAAATAGCAGCTGCTACTCTTTTCACCGCTAGGTGTCATTCACTTCCGATGACGCCTATACGCTCTGGATGCCTATACGCACACCAAGCTTGTCCTACAAACTTCACCGGCTAATAGGCTAAACTAATAGGCTTCACCGGCCCACACACGCTGCCGAACAAACTTCACCAGTCAACTATCGCGTAGGCCCCACGTCTCTTGTCAACGACCGTCGCTGTCGTGGAACGGGGATTTTGAATGTGTCTCGCTTGAAGCCCTGCTCCCGCCGTCCTTGTTCCCTTTAATTCCTGCTACCAAGATGGCTGCTCTCGTCGGCAGAAAAGAGTGTGAGCCTTTATCGTGAACTTATCTACATCTGTGATTACTCATAATCACCCTTCGTTTAATAGAACTTCATCCTCATTTTTGAATTATCGTCATTACAAACGCGCTGTGTGTGCGTTCCTCGACGCCATTGTTACGGTGCCATTAAAGCTCGGTCTCCCAGCTAACAGTAAAATAAAAAGTAGGCCCCATTTCCCAGTGATGATCAGCTCGAGAAAAGGCCACTTTCCTCAGCACAATCAAAAAATCAATATTTAAACTATCAAGACATCTTAAAGGAGTTGGTTTCCTTACTGTTAAAACGCCTCTTCAGGCAATATTTCTTTGAAAACGTTTACAGACTGCTAGCCCCAAGCATGGCATAATTTCTATGCTCTCTAAAAAGGAAAACAGGAAAATTTTAGTCGGGCTAGCCTAACCATTTTTACAAAATTCAAATTCTCAAATGTTTTCATTGAAGCCCCATTTCTCAGTCATTACCAGATCAGAAAATAATGGCCAAATATTTTTCAGAAGGATCAAAAATTCAGTATTCAAAATGAGCCTTAACTGTGCAAGTGTAAGGAAATTTCCTCTAAGTCCGCAGCAAAGTACGAATGCTGAAAGGTGTGGTTCGCCATGACGCTTGGGATGAAATGGCCTGAATCCCAGGTTGGACGCTATGCTTATGCACAATTTCCGGCGCTTCATGATTACCCGCGTGCCTTTTTATTCTGCAGATTTGCTACCATCTCATTTGTGGGGCACATATTGAAGATGGGAGTAGTGAGAGACTGTTTAGGCGTCTTTCTCCGGTGGCTTGATGTTAACAGCGGCAAGCATGAAGTGACTTTTTTCAACACGGAACCGCGTCTTGAGCGACCATCGTGCGGCTATACCTACAAACTTTCGCCATCACGATTGGAAAAAGTGCAGGTTTCCGGTAGACTAAACCGCATTAAACCGAAGTAGCATCATGCCCGCGGCTCTGGTTGTAATATTTTAGTATAGTTACTGCGAAATAAATTCCTATGCATCGCAAAAAGAACGTTTGTTGCCAAGGCTTTTTCTGGAACGACGATGTGAGCAAAGTAACAAGTAAGAACTTGACGCTTAGTTTTTCTTATTCTTTTTATATATTTGATACATTCATACATATAGTAGCCTTCCTACAGTTTCAGGATCGGCGAATAGCATGGAAGCATCAAAGAGAGGAAATTCACAATCTAAAGCTGTTTAACTTTTATATAATTCTAGATGGCAGAGTGGAACAAGTGGAACAAGAAACTTGAAAAGAAGAGAAGGGATATGATACAACGCAATCAGCCAGAAGACACATATTTCAGAATATTTAAAAAGGGGTCAGATTAAGCGTAATAGGGCATTCGAGAAAGTGTTGTCAATGGCGAAGAGAAGCTATTTAGTGCTTAGCAATCAACGACTTCATCAGGCAAAGCATCCTGTTCGCAGACCGCTAGTTGAGAAAAAGAGAACCTGAACGTATTACCGTGAGCTCATGCTTAACTAAATTCTTTGATTGTTGTTCTCTTTCGTATCTCTAGGTTGACAGTGACATGTATTTGTTGGGTCTAGTTTTAAGGGCTTCGGGTTTAAGAAAATTATTAGACCTGAGTGGTGCACTCTTTGCTCGGGTGCTATAGTGCTAAGATCCGCCTGTTTACAAGCCCCACTTCACCTCCGGGGTCAGTGCATTTGCATTAATAGTATGCAAATTAAGCGGCGTTGGGGCCTATGTGTCGATATTATTTGAGGCAAGCACATTTTCCTCAGTGTCGCCTTTTTATGAAGCAGTTGAAAAGCAGGACCCTTTAAACGAAATTGATAGAAAATACTTTGATGTACTGACTTGTGATATGAAAGTCCCGGTAAACGTTCTCTTGACCATCCCATAGTTTTCACTGCGGAAAATTATTAATTTTTAATCTGACGGTTCATAAGGTCATTTGTATCGAGTTCCAATCCTACAATCACGATTTATTTCATGTTATGTCATTTTAACTACATATGACGTCGCAAACCTCTCGACTAATTGTTAGTTTCTCTACTAGCCAACAACTCATATTGAGCTTCTACTGCAGGGACGCTAGTCCCTGCAGTAGAAGCTCAATATGAGTTGTTGGCTAGTAGAATAAAACATTGTCGT
>JAJIZL010044270.1:0-12014 GCA_023969395.1 Amblyomma maculatum
GTATTTAACAGATGACCCCTGTGCACAAGCCAAAAGTGCCACGAGCCAAATGTCACGAGGCCACACGACATGGCAGGAGCTGTTAAGTCAAGCTTACAAAGTTATATTTGAAATATGTTCTGGGACGTTTCAGCTCCAATTAAGAAAGGTTGAGGCTTACAGAGGTCTATGCCAGGTTGTCTATCACCTAACAGGGCAGCCTACGACCGTATGCTAATCTGAGATAACAGAGACATGAATTAAGGAATTAGTAATTATGTTTGTAGCAAAGGGCATGTAAATTAACGGGAATCCACAGTGGGATCTGCAGACAAGAACCACTAACGCTGGCACACCATACCCTTACAGGTGGAGATTAGGAGTCTCTCTAATTTTTTTTCTGCTCAAAGCTTGTCATTTCCTTCGTTCTTCTAGAGGAGGAAGATGTGAAAATGATAGCATCGAAAATTCCAGAGACCATCGTTAACAAGGATGCTGATCCCAACAGCGTAAAAAGGAATTTCAGAAAAGATGGGTGACTAGTAATGCTGGCAACAGTTGAAGCTAAGTGGAAAGGCATGAAATTGAAATGCAACATATGCAGAGATATGTTGCGAGACGACCAGTCTGTGGTGTGCGACATCTGTCTCCGTTAGTTTCATCAAGTGACTGGCCAAAGCAGATGGGGCTTGTGGTTTTGTGATAAGTGCAGTGTAGTAGCATAGATGCAACCTTGCCCATTAATAATTGGAGTGGAGTAAGTGCATTGTTTTGTTTTTGTAAGATGTTCATGGTTTCCATGCAAACATTATGAGAAATTTTTTTCCTAGAGAATGTTTGCTGAAATGTGAATATAATGTGCAATAAAACTAGTGTTTTCTTGCTATTTACTTTTCCTTGTATACATTAGTTATGTGAAGAAAACCACAGGCTAGAAGGAAATGTAATGGCATGCATTTTGATACTTGGCCCCGTTGTGCTGGCTCAGTAGTTAGAGTGCTTGGCTGCTGAACCGAAAGATGCAGATTTGGTTCCAGCCACAGCAGGGGCATTTCATTAGAGGCGAAACAATAGGCCGTCATGCACCGTGCGGTGTCAGTACATGTAAAAGAACCCCAGGTGGTCGAAATTATACCGGAGCCCTCAACTATTGTGTTCCTCATAGCCGTAGTTAATTTGGGATGCTAAACCAGATATATATATTTGTTCTTTTTATTGTTTTGCACGTTCCCATCATCGCCGTTGTAAACCAATAAGCCCCCCCTTATGTAATGCCTTCGGGCCTTTAAGGGATCAATAAATCAATAAATAAATGAAATACTCTGAGTAAGATGCTATTCATAGTCAGTTAATCATACACTAAATGATCTACTTTTTTCTGCATGGTACAGCAGCTGTTGTAGAATTTTACTTTAGCCTTCATGAAGAATATCACACTGGCTCCACATGGCCTTCTGTTGACCCTTGATATGCATCACAATCACACACCCGAGTATGTATTTGTCTAAGGGCCCCTATGCATGCAAGGAGGGGACCGTTACTTTCCATTTGTCAGAACTGCAATGCACGATCCACATCATTTCTGTAATTCAACTGCCTGCTATTTGAACTGTCCAGCATTGATGCAAGTTTCAAAGAACTGCAATTAGCAAATTAATCCAAGCAGGAAACCATGCCAAAAACTGCTTCGGTTTCATCTTTAACAACTGTTTGAGAACTAAAATTAGCCAAATGTTGCAAAACATAGATGAGAGGTTACAAAATCTAAAAAACAACAATGCAGCCTACCTGTGGCATGTAGGGTTTCACATCCTAAAGTGACATATGTAGCTATAAAGAATACCGTAGTGGAGAGCTCCAGACTAATTTGACTGCCCGGGCTTTGTACTTTGCGTTGGCATCTTGCAGGAAACAGAAGCATTTGCATTTCACCTGCACCAAAGTGCAACTGCCATCACTGGCATTAAACATCACGACCTTGGGGCAAGTAGCCGAAAGTGCCACTAAAATGTCGCAGCGTCTACGTACATGCTACACATGTCAACCTTTCTAGCATTAAAGCTGTCACATGCATGGCAGATATTCATGTTCAGCTTTGGACTGACAAGTTTAAAAGTGTACCATTTGTGTTTGTCTAGCATGAAAAACAAAGGAAACTAAGGAAAAACGAAAAAAAAAAAATGAACATAATATATTGAAGAAGCACTAGTCATTAACACATAAAGCATATTCGTTCCTTTATTAATGATAAAGTGGCCTTCAACAATAGTACAAAGCCTGAACATTTAGGAAGGTGCTGTGCCAGGCAGCTATTTTACAGAAACCTGAACTATTTCACCTGTAGTAATGCGCATCCCGGCGGTGTGGGCTGGGCACTTATTTTTCGGTCCACTCCAACATGCGAAAACTGCATCATGTGCATTCCCATTTTCCGAGTTTTGAGCTCTGTAGTGCAGGCTAACAAATTGTCGATGACTTATTTTCGTCTGATCGTTGCACAGCGCGTGTAAATAAATTACCACCGCACCTAATAAACACTGACATGCACGTGCAACATCGCCGATCATAAACGGACACACTGATGTCCGTCCGGACATCGGCGCACTCATCACAGCACTCTTCGTAGTCTCACACAGCACTCTAGTAGGACGTAATCCGTACATCACAGCATCTCACGGTAAGCACAAACCACACCTCCAACAAACACGAATGACGCGATGCTTGGGCTAGAGACACGCCGGCGGCACACAGCTTTTTCAGCTACTACGTAGAACTTGCAGCACCAAGAAAGCGATGCGTTACGTGACGCATCTCATCACAGATGGAAGTGACGAAACTTTGAAGAATCAAAACTACATAACTACATAACGACCGTCGTAGACGTTAATGCACATGATAACGAGGATCAAATGAGCGGGCGTGCGGGCCGTGGGCTGGCCGTCAACACCGCGATTACATGCGCTTGCGACCGTGCCGCGGTCCAACTCACGTAAACCTACCATTATGCCATCACGTAGTATATCACCCATTCTAGGCACTATTCTTGCCACTGTACTATTCTTTGTAATTTCACATTTCACGCATGCAGTAGTAGTACATACTTCCTGCACCTCGCACGTACACCTCATACCAACTTCGATTTGGCTACATGTGGCTACCATGTTGTTGTTACAACCACATATGGGGATATCTCGGATCCGTCCGGCTTTCCCGACGGATCCCAAGGCCCATATCGGAGAAAAATGCGTTGGGTCCGTCGGAAGAACCCTACCGATCGGGTCCGTCCGCCGTACCTCTGAAAAATATTTCCCGGATCCGTCCGTCGTATCCCGAAGAAAAACGCACCGGGTCCGTCGGACGTACCTTTAAGACCATTGATCGGGTCCGTCGGACGTACCTTTAGCCACAGCCAAAAAAAAAAATTCAGGGGTGGTGTGACGATCCCTCCCATGTGTCCCCGCCAGAGCGTCTTCTCTACGGCAGCCGAACCGATCTGCGTGGGGGAAGAAGCGGGAAGGGAAAGAGTTAATAAACGCTCTCCCCGCGTACAGCCATAGAGAACCAATCTCTTTCTCTATGGTACAGCGAGGAGGGCCAGTTTGTCTCCCGCTAGCAATGTGTACAGTCTTCTTTCTGGGCGCCTCATCCCGCGCCCTTCTCAGGGCACGTTGGTGACCCGGGCATAGACAAACCTCCTCCCATCTGACAACGGCACGTCTTCGGGCTCGGCCCCTAACAACCCCATAACAATTCTGGCGACGAGGTAAAACTTAAGGCATTGCATTACAATTTCTGTAACCATGCCTACCTACGGAGCTTTGGAGCCGTTTCACGGGGAAGGAGCAGCCTGGACCGAGTACCTGGAGCGTGTGAAGCTGTTTTTCGACGCCAACAGCGTTCCCGGGGAAAAACAAAGGTCAGTGTTCCTGACGTGCTGCGGACCCAACACATACTCCTTGCTGCGGAGCCTAGTGACGCCCAAGACGCCCGACCAAGTCTCCATCGACGAGATATTTAGCGCACTCTCCAGCCACTTCATTCCAAAGCCTTCCGTGGTGGTGTGCCGCTTCAAATTCGACAGTCGCTAACGCAGCCAGATGAGTCCGTCAACGACTACACGGCATCACTAAAAAAGCTGTCGGCGAACTGTGAGTACGGCACCTTCTTTCTGACATGCTGCGGGACAAACTCGTTTGCGGCATTAACGATGCGCCAATGCAGCGGCGCCTGCTTGAAGAGCCAAACCTGACGTTCGAGTCAGCAGTACAAATCCTTGTTGCGATGGAGACTGCCAAAACTGACTCAAGCATGCTGATGCAAGCGCAGGAGAGGGCCGAAGCTCAATCAGTTCACACTGAAATGCGAGCTCAGATGAAGCAGACAATAAGCTGCTATATCGCTGTGGAGAACCACATTACGCGACAGCATGCCAGCATGCCAAATCCAGGTGCAACGCTTGCAGCAAGATAGGGCATTTAGCAAGAGTATGCCGCTCTACGAAAACTAAAGGCACGACGCCGAAGAACGTGTCGCATAAGTACGGCAAGCAAAGGTAACAAAAGCAGCCCGTGCATAGTCTTGGAAGCAATGAGAATGTTTCTGCCCCCAAGCCGCAAGTCTACGAGACGTGGCAAATGAACGGCGAGCAAACAATTCCACCCTTCATTGCAGTTTTACAAGTTGCAAGCAGGTCTCTCCGAATGGAGCTGGACACGGGGGCCAGCGTTTCTGTAATGGGTGAAACTGCATTTCAAGAGCGATTTCCCGATCTCCCAGTAGAGCCTTCAGACGTGATACTGAAAAGCTACAGCGGAAGACTTACACCCGTTAGGGGCAAGGTCATCGTGCCAGTCCAATCGGACGGAGAGAGGCTACATTGCCATTGTTTATAGCTCCTGATCACTGTCCGACCCTTCTCGGGAGAAACTGGATCAGCGCGCTACAACTTGACTTAAATGACGTCAGAGCTGTGGAATCCCTTACAAATATTGATAAGCTCCTCGCTCGATATAAAGATGTATTTTCAGAGGGACTTGGAACATTGAAAGGCGTGAGAGCGAAAATTGTTGTCAAGGCAGATGCAGTCCCCAAGTCGCGAACAATTCCTTTCGCGCTTCAAGATAAAGTCGCAGAAGAGTTGCGAAGAATGCAACGAGAGGGAGTCATTGCGCCCGTCAGGACGTCAGATTGGGCAGCCCCTATTGTTCCTGTGCTCAAGCAAGACGGCCGCGTGCGCATATGTGGCGATTTCAAAGTAACAATAAATTCTGCAACAGTGCTGGAAAAGTACCCCGTGCCGAGAGTCGAAGACCTGTGGGCGAAGCTTTCAGGAGGCCAACAGTTCACAAGGCTAGATTTGAACGATGCTTACCAGCAGGTAGAGCTTGATATCGACTCACAGAGGCTTGTGACAATACACACCTCAAGGCCTTTTTCAATACTCTAGACTGCCTTTCGGAGTAGCTTCAGCGCCAGCCATTTTTCAGAGAGAAATGGAAAATTTGTTACAAGGCATGCGGCACGTCACTGTGTACTTTGACGATATCTTAGTAACGGCCCAAGCAACCACCGACATCCATCGGACGGCCAGTGGCCATCCGTTTCGGATGTTCCGGATGGCCGATGGACGTCCGCGAACAGCCAGTGGACGTCCGTCGGCCGTCCGATGGGCGTCCAAATGGACATGTTTGTCTGGCCAATGGACGTCCATTTCGGACGTCCGTTCCCGGATCTTTCTCGCATATTCGCATATATGCTGCATGCATGCTTTTTTCGCTCCCACGAGGCAATAAAATAGAAAAGCAGCTTAAAGTACAACAGGCATATTTTATTGTAAAATGTCTAATTCCTCAATATGACGTAAAACTTGAAGCGCACATCCATCTTCCGTGATGAAGTGGAAGCAACCAGCTTTCTGCAAAAAGAGAGAAAAAAAAAAACAGGTTAGTAAATAGTCTGTAGCTCATGCACAGCATAATCCTTGACTCAAGGTTTTCTGGAGGATAATAACAAGAAAATTGAGTATTTCTCATATTGTACCTGCCCTACAGCACTTGTTACAAGCAGTCTCAAATATCAGCGAGGTTCTGCCCTCCTTTCCCTTAGTTCACGCCAGTTATATCGCACCCGCTATCTTTCGAATATCACATAGATTCATCTGCAATGCTTCAAGGATAAAGCTAAATAAGCTAAACAGTTCATAATGCAGTATCATACAGGCCATACCTAAATTAAAATAAGCTGATAACGCGCTTCAATAATTTCAAGCACAGAAAAGGCCACTCGCTATCTGAAATAATTTTTTTTTTGTAGTGGTGCACAACTTTCAAGCTCGCGAGCTTGGGCGATTATCGCTTATCGCATTGTACAGGATCAGTTATGCATTTTATCACTGTAATGCACTGCAGCGCAGACTGTGCCCTCGCAACCTGCAACTTGCATTGAAAAATGCAGAGCATGCCACTTGCGAAGGCAAGCATATTAAAAAAAAAAAATCTTTGAAGACCGACTGTTTACCCAGCGCCTTGGTTGACGAAAGCCTCGCAAGATTGCAAGAGTGGAACGCGATAGCACCTCCAGCAATTTCCTAGTTTGCGTAGAGGAGAGGGAGAGCCAACTCAATCGACATACACGGACGCCACCGCGCCGATTACTCCTGGTTTTCGGTGTAACTAGCTCCTTAATGCTATCGCGTTGAAATGTGTCAGTAGGTTCACTGCGCTGTTACATATGCATACAATTTTTGCTGCGCAGATTTTCACGAAGCTCGATCGCAGTACTCACTTTCAAACGCGGTCGCTTTCGCCGGAGTCGTCCGTCATGATGTGTTGTCGTCGTGAACCACTGTTGCTCCAAGGGGGTAATCCTTTCACGCTAGGAACTGGCACAACTGCGCAATCGTTATCCTTGCAGCGCACAAAGATGGGTGAAGGCATTCGAGCATAGTTGCGTGCACCCGCACAGAACGAAAAAAATAACTGCTGCCGCGAGCCGCGGCCCGCGGCGGCAGGACGACAGCCGGGGCCCGATCCTCGACATTCGCCTTTTCGGCCATGTTGTGACGTACCCGTGACGTGGAAATTGGGGCGGCGCTAAAACGCGTATAAACAGAAATTGATGACGAAATTTAAAAAACAAGGAAAAAAGTTACAAAAAATAACGCCGTCGTCTGCTACTTGGCGCCGATTACAAAAATGCCAACGCTGCGATGCCAGCTGAAGGGTCGGTGCGAACAGTGTTTACGCTGCATACATGCGTCGCGCGGCAGGGCAAGGCTGAGGAGATAGTGAGATACTTACGTATACGTTGCGGCTGTACTGTACTATTATAGTAACGGTAGTTGCGACCACAGTGCATCATAGTACACACGCTGTCGGACGTCCAGCAGCAGCTAGGCTGAGCGAACGGCGGTACTCGACGCAAACCCCACAAACAGCCGGTCGTCAGGTGTGAGCGATGCCTCACTTGAGATGCCTGCATGTGGCTAGCTGTGCGTGTTTCATTTATGGACTTAGTCGCGCAGAGAAATCGGCGAGTATCAGGATTAAAGAATTTGTTCACGAATACTGAGAATTGGAAGCGCCCAACAGATTTTCGGGCTGCAGTTGCCTCTAGAGAAGAGACGCACCTGTCCGACGACAACGCTGGCCTTCTCAGGGTATCACTGCCGTTGGAAACTGCCTGCGGCAGCCCACCGTTTCCATCGTGTTAGCAAGTCTGCTACGGGTATACGTGTCGGCTTCAGTGGCGTAGCGTGCGGATATCGGCCCGGTGGAGCGGCGTAGTGAAAACACGCATAGTGGAGAGCTCGATTAGGCCATATATCTGGCGATCTTAGCATGCGCTGACATCGGACGACCTTTAGCGTGTTAATTCCATCGAAATGCGATCGTCGTAGAGCTGGGCTACGCACATATTGCGGGTCAGAGAGCCGAGCGTCTATAATCATTACTGAGCCATCGCGGCGGGGACGTTTTCACGCAGCCGCAAAAATAAGCAGATAAGATTTTCTGGCAGCAATGAAAATGCAATAAAAAGCGTATCCAGATGCCCACTGGCAGCAACAGGTTAGCTTTCACGCTGATGGCATTTAATGTGTCCTGAATTAGACATAGCACGCTGTATGCACATTTCACCGCATGCAGAGTGTCACTGTGTTGTGGCAGATGTATTAATTACCTCGTTAAAATAAAAAAAAAATAAAAAAACTGTCGGTATTATTCTGCTTGGTTTCTGAGCATGTTGCATAAAAACACTTTATAAAAGTAGCAACGCTGCTCGTCTGATGCAGGTGCACATCACACCACAATGTCCCAAGAGAAACAAAATTTGTCAGGTACAGCCTATCTTTGCTACTGTTTACCAGTTTTGCACTTGCAATAGCATCCGGCACTTTCTTTCAGTGCAGCAAGATTCCTCAGAGGAGAGAAGGGTGATGAAGTCGGCTAGAGAAATGCCTTCACATATACTATTTGACAATCAGGAAGTGAAGGAACAGACATGAAGAGTGAATATGATATATGATGCCTAATTACAATGAGCTAGATGCAGTATGGAAACCATTTTCTTGAAGCAATTGTCAATTGAATGTAGCATTCATGCACACATTAACCAGTGCACATGCTACACAAAACCCGAACCTGTCTCTGAGTGAAGCAAGGGAGCCAAAGGGGAAAACAAGCGTGAGTTTAAGGACACCGTAAGTAAAAAGTAACAGCAACAAAAAAGAAAAACAGAAGCATGCACGGGGACAATATTAGACAAAAAGAGGCATGAATTGCAAGGCTGATGTGGCCTGCAGCACATCAGGGTGGTGTTCTGGATTTTTTGGCAAAGGTTCATTAATGCCAGGTGATAATACTGTATGATTTGTATTGGCTTTGCCATCCCCTGTGTGCTCTTCCAGCAATGCATAATGTCCGACGTGCAACTGCCTAACATCCACTCTCTACACTCTGACTCAAAAACATGCTCAAATGAACCTCACCTGAATACAGGCATAAATATGGGAATAAAGCATGAAATTTATTTTTTCGACATTCTGATTGCATATCATTGGAAAACTAAACATGATTTAAATGAGCGTATGATTTGCAGCTAGTGTGTCTTGTATGCATGGTTTTTCCAACAGGTTGCAGTATAGCTTCTGTCCTTTATTTTGGTAAAACATGCACACTTTAAGAGACCTGCTACTCACGTAACACATTCCCTGTAGCTTCAACAGCTCGTCGTTGACTAACAATTGGTGTATCATTTGCTTTCGGGACTTTTTGGCATTTTTTTTTTACATGCACCTGACATGAAGCCTTGCTTATAAGAAAACTGAAAATTACAATATACAAAACAATACAAAATTTATTTACAGCACTCCACACTCTACAATACACAGCCTAAAAAATGAAAGGCTGTCACACATTCAAGTAATTACAGTATTGTACTTGTACAGCTCATCGCCATATCTGAAAGGTGGCACGGCCTTGGAGACCAAAGAAGAGAAATTAGTTATACAAAGCAAGGGAACACAAGATAGGGTCAAAAACCCATTCTCCAAGTGTTTGGCCCAAGATAACCCCAGCACCAGCAAAGCAAGCACCCACTGTTTTACCAAAGAGTACCCAACACCACTGAGGATTGGTCCCCAAATGCTCAAACCACTAGGCTGCAACTACAGTCAAGGGATGCTATGCGTTCCGCAGTATTACCAGTATCAAAGATTATGGAACTCAATGTCATTTAAATGGTAGTCGGCACTTTGGACAGAGCAAGTATTCCGATTCTGTTATGGACAGGGCAAAGGTAGTTATAGTGTGTGTAAGAATGATTTTACCTGTGCATAAATGCCTGCCACACCTAGAATGTTCCCTTTATGCAGTCTACCAAAAAGCAGAAATGTTTGTCTCAGGAAGACAAGCCTTAAGCATTATTTCAGCAAGTCACTCAATGTGACGGCTATCAGGCAAACCAGCACAGCACTTGAAAACTTCATGCTCTAAAAACAATTGTGGGGACACGCAAGCTCAGCATTTACCGCTATGACACAACAGCTTTTATGGCTCCTGTCTGCAGACTCTCATTCGTGTGAATCGACTTTGCTACTGCTAACACCTAGTATTTATTCTATGATACATATCAGTAGCGTATACCTGTAAGTTATCCAATTATGTGGAAGACCAGTTGTCTAGATACCTATAAAGCCCACTCTAACCAAGCTGTACGGATGCGTTTCCATGGCCTAAGAGTTGCCTGTCTTATTATCCAAAGATCCTGCAAGGTTTATCACCTCACACATTCATCTCAAAGGTGAAGCCAGAGACATCACATTGAGTACTCGGCCATGTCACCTGTCTGAAATGTGCCCAAGATTTTCCCCTCACAACGTCACATTTTGTGCAGAAAAGAGGCTTTAACGTTGCTGCATCAAAAAAAAAGCAAGAAGCCAATAGCCGAACATCTACGCTACATTAGGCTCTGCTGGCTCGCAAGACATTTGACCACGGTGCCAACAGCCAAGTTATAGATGTAGCTGTGGCAGAGGCTGTACCACAGAAACAACAGACGAATGTGGTCAAGATAAAATGAAATCGCTTTGTTCACAAATTCTTCAATACATCATGAAAAAGAATGGCTCACTTATGGATAGTATGACGTCTACTGTGTTCAATAGGATTGTACCTTCAGGAAGTTATCTTTTGAATGCAATCTTAAGAATATATTGTGGTGTTCAATTTAGGCTGTACACATAGCAGACGTGCAAAATATGGAACACATTCTGAGGGTTAAATGCAGAGAGGATTGCTGAAGCTGATATAATAGGAAAGCATAGGGATACTAGATAACGTAGAAAACAAATGTGACAATAGGATAGGTGTAAGTGAAACTAGTGCAGCTGTCACTTATGAGAGCAAAAAGTTATACAACTCAGTGCTAGCACAATGGTACAAAATGTTGAAAAGTGATGATGAAACACAAGTTTCCTTGAAAGTGCTTCTACATAAATGAAATGAAAGTGATTGGCATAAAATTTATGCCCCTTCCTTAAAATTCTCAATTTAAAGCTCACAAAGAGCAATGAAGATAAGGCTACAAAAGCAACTAACAGAAAAAAAATAATGAAGCAGTTATACACAGCTGCAATCATTCGATAAACATCTCGAGTGATGAAGCCATGCTTCAGTGGCTTAGAGCATGAATATGTGAGCTTTACCAACCCTCTTTTAACATGTGTGAGTGCCGGAGGGCATGTGGCAGCAGCAAGAATGTGTCAAGAAGCAACTGGCCCAGATAGCAGCCTCATAATAGGGGTATGGAAGGTCTACACACAACGCTATCATGGAGGGAGATATTTTATGGAACAAGATATGTAGCAATGCACAAAAGGAGCAAAGCATTTTGTAGAGCTGCAGTCAAAAATTTATGAAGGACAATCTTATCAAAAAGTTTTTATTTCATTCCTGCGCTTGTGCATCATTATTGTGACTATGTGTTATATAGTGAAACATGAAATGCCAAGCAATTTATCTCGTACACAAATGAATGCATTCTTTCCCCTGCAAAGCCACCTTCAAGAACTTTTTCCAGTGGGTGCACATGCACATCAATATCACCTAGTTACAAAACAGAGAAGTCAATAGTTGCCTTTGTGAAAAAACTGAATATAAAAATGTTCATTGATAGCCGAGCCACACAAATGATGCAGAGGTTAAACAGGTTATCTGGGATCTTGATTAACATCACTACAAAGCATCAGTAATTGCAGTGCAAAATGAAACTGGCAAATTTTGCAAAAGTGGAACATAAAATTGCCAAAATGGGTTGACAAGTTGGCGGGGGCCTCATTTTCCGTGCATACAACAATGAAAGACAATGACCACCAAATAGATGCACAAATTATCCTTGGGAAAACTAGTTGATTGCTGTTCATCTACATTCAGCATATGAAGGAAGCAATAGAAAACAAGCATAAAGGCAACCAAATACAAAGAAGCACAGCTCGCTTCACTCTGCAGTTTGTGGAAAAACACAGTGGGCACCTCACG
>JAJIZL010044282.1:0-22676 GCA_023969395.1 Amblyomma maculatum
AAGGTGGTCACGTATTCGTCGACGTGCCGGGGCCTACGTGAAATAACAGGCGCGTCGGCAACTGAAGAGCACCCTATCCGCCACACAGGAACAGGGGGGGGGGACCCTCCCCTCCTCTTTCTGCATGGCGGCGACGGTGTTCCATGCAGTCACGTTATCTTGACTCTCTAGCGGCGTCAGCGGCATCCAGCGGTATCAGTCGGTCGCTGCTAGCGCTGGGGGGATGAAAGGGGGGCGGAGCTGGTTACGAGGCCGACGCCGACGCGAAACCCAGGAACGGACGCCAAAGAGCTGCGCTCTAAAATAAAAGAACATAGGCATGAACAGCTTGCTTTGCGATGTCTTCAACCATGCAGCTGCTATCATAATTTCCGCAGTGTAAAATATCCAAGGGGCGCGCGATTACCGTGTGCCTAAGCAACTCTTGGACCACGGAGTAAGGCTCCGACTAAGTGTTTCTCCACTACAGATTCTGCAGTGCTCTAGAAAGGTTTTTCTGTTCCGGCTGACCTCTCTCCTTGAGGGCGGAGGCGTGCGGACGTGCGTCGCATGGGCTCTGCAGATTTCAACCCTCACGGACTATCCGACCCAGTGGACAACCAGATTTTGGTTGGATGTGAAAGAACTCACAAGCTGAATCACCCGGACACCGGTTTCAAGACGGTAGGGCCATTTTTGGCAATTTTACCGGACTTTGAAGCCCCACGTGGTTCGGGCGACTTTTTGGCGGGAAACGCTGGTCGCTAAGCCTACTTAGGCTTAGCTCGACTACGGGCGTTCGCGGACAGCCAGGCCCGCTCAGCGACAGCAATGCAGCCTGCAACCGCCTCCCGCAGCGCAGAATACCCGAATGTTGAACCATCAACGAGCAGAACAGCCCAGAATCTGCTAGACGCACAAGAGATAGACAACGCCTACTTCGACATCTCCGACTCCGAGATATCGGCAGTAGGGGGAATCGAGGACTCCGCCATGCAGGAGCAGCAAGACATCCAAAAAGAAGATGACGCAAATTGGGAATTGGCCCTGACCAAACGCCAAAAGAAGCGACAAAGAAGAAACGGACGGAACGCCGCCGCAAACGCCGGAATTCCCTCGGCCGCTCAAGGTGACCTCGGAGGGGAATCCCCGGCGTCTGCGTCGACAGCTGGCGCGCCAGCTGCCGGCATGCTGAAAAAAGACGGGAAAGGAACGCAACGGCAGCCCAGGCGAAGGCTGCCCCCGCTCCCCAAGGACGATTTAAATACTATTTTGCGACCGAAGGGACTTGTAGTCAAGTCGCTCCAGCAATTCCAAGTGGCCCGGGCCGTAGCCGCGGCATGCAACAAGTTCGATGGAAAAGACCTGATCACCAGGCTTCGTACAGGATCCAATATTATAGTCGTGAGCACGGCGAACGAAGAGGCCGCCCAACTCGCGAGGCGCATCACTAGCCTCAAGATCGAGGGACGCTCATACGATGTGAACGCTTACGTGGCCGTTCCGGAAGACACCCGGCGGGGAGTGATACACGGAGTGGATCCAGGAGCAACACCGGAGGAACTGAAAGCCGACTTGTGGACGCGCACACAGGGTGTTACCATCCACAGCGTCCGAAGACTAGGCAAGACCAAGTCAGCCGTCATCACTTTTGACGGGCCCATCACACCGAAACACGTCATCTACTGCGAAGCCGAGTACAAGTGCTACCCGTATCGGCCCACAAGACAAATTTGCTACGTTTGCTGCTAACCAGGTCACCGCTCCGACGTGTGCCCCACACCGGACGCCAAGGCTTGCAAACAGTGCGGGCTGCAAAACCCGCCAAAAGACCGTCAGTGTACCCCGAGATGCCTGATCTGCGGAGGCGACCATGGTACCGGATCGAGGGAGTGTCGAGATCGACTAAAGAAAGCTAGGGAGCCGCGAGGCAAGGCCAATAGCGGCAACAACGGCGGCGGACGCGAGAACAGACGCCGCAGCCGGAACGACCGCGGCGAGAAACCAAGGTGGTTCAGCTTGGAGGGGGAGACCTCGCAGAGCCGCTCGACATCCCTGGCATCACGGAGCAGCTCACGGAGCCGGTCACGGTCCTTCCCGCCCCTGCCACCCCCGGCCATCAAGGGAGGAAGCCAGCAGCAGCAGAACAAGAAGCAGAAGCAAACCCGAAAGAACGGCGGCGTCAAGGTGAGCTGGGGAGCCGAAAACCCCTGGTTTGCTCCGCACTCGGGAGGGATAACTAACAAACAGTCCACAAATACAAACAGCAGCCGCGAACAGTCTAGACAGGAGGACGCGGAGAAAACAGAGCTTATACGCGAATTACAACTATCGCGCGCTAGGCAGAGCGAGCTAAAGCGCCAAATAGCAGAGCTCACGAAGGCAGTACGAGACCTTAAGTCGAACAGCCCTCCGCAGCTACAAACATTACAAGCCCAAGCCCCGTCGCAAACAGGCAACGAGGATCTCGCTAAATTTAAGGCAGAGATGCATCAAATGATGCAGCAAATGATGCAGCAGATGATGAAGCAACTGCAACCACAAGTCACAGAACTCCGGAGTAGCATCCACAAGCAGAAATTCACCGAGAACATTAGAGCCCTACCACCACCCTGCGCTGGCAGCCCTCGGCAACCCGCCCACAGACAACACTGCAGCTTAAATACGGCCTACAAAACCTTAGGCAAGCAAGAAACCTTAGACATATGGCAATGGAAACGCAGAGGCTACCGCAAGAAGCAGGGCCTACTCCAACAACGCATCCATACACAACAAACACCACCCGACATCATAGCGCTTCAAGAGACGGGTACTACGCCAACACTAACAGGATATACGTGTTACGAGACTCAAGAAAAAAAGAACGGCAACCCTAGTCAGTAAGGCGCTCATCGCCATAAACCACGCAAGGATAACCGACACCGACGTAGAACACGTGGTAGTAGAAATTACACCAAAGAAAAAAAGAAAGAGGGGCAGCATCTTCATTGTGAATTCATACAGCCCTCCAAAACGGAGGAAAGCAAAATTCCACGAACTTTTCCATGGCGCATGCAAACTCGCAAAAAACAACACGCTATTTATAATAGGAGACTTCAATGCCATGGACAAAAGCTGGGGATACCAAACAGCTAACCCAAAAGGTAAAGCACTAGCAGAGGCAGCAGAAAACACCTACTGCAACCTTCTCACAGACTCAGACACTCCAACGAGAATTGGAAACAGCGTCAGTACAGACACCTGCCCCGACCTCACATTCATACGGGGAGCGGAACAGGCAGTGTGGGAGAACCTGTTAGAGAATCTGGGCAGTGACCACTATAAGCAAGTAACCTCAGACAGACTAAAGCGCCAACTGGGATCGGCAAAAATCACAGATTGGAGCGCTTTTCGATAGGCATGCGACGGGAATCTCGCCGAGAAAGGGATCCAATCGATAGAAGAGTGGGGAAACATGCTCAAGGAAAAACAGTGCAAGTACAACACCAAAGAATTCGCGCGAACGACGCAGACACCCGAGGTAGACGCCACGCTGCTCAAGTTGTGGGAAGCTGGACGCGGGCTCACTAAGAGATGGAAGAAACAAAAGTACAACAGAAAACTAAAACAAGATCGCAGAAGTCGCAGCGAAGGCAGAGGAGTACGCGGCGCAATTGGCAAGGCAAAATTGGCAACAATTCGGCGACTCCCTCAACGGAACTTTGAGCACAGCG
The DNA here is from genome assembly GCA_023969395.1 of Amblyomma maculatum. Classification (NCBI taxonomy): domain Eukaryota; kingdom Metazoa; phylum Arthropoda; class Arachnida; order Ixodida; family Ixodidae; genus Amblyomma; species Amblyomma maculatum. Next base: position 3,693 of record JAJIZL010044282.1, read on the forward strand.
AGGACGAGGCATATCCTCAAGTCTCTCATAGATCCAACCAAGACCAAGGCAGAAAACAACAAGGCCATATACCGGTTAATCCATCAGTTCGAGGGACCAGACTCAAAACTCCTGGAGAAAGTACGCGTTAATAGTGGTTCGGGAACACCCAGCGGCTTACGCAGAGCATTACCGGGGAAGAGAAAACGATACCCTGGGCAGGCCCATCACGCGAGTAGAGGTCTATGCAGCGATTCGAAACACAACCAGAAACACGGCCGCAGGTGCGGAAAAGATCAATAACGCACACATCCGCAACCTCAGTGATGACCGAGTCGCTGAATTAACAGACTTTCTCAACAAACACTGGGAAGCGGAGACCGTCCCCGAGGAGTGGAAGCATGCGGAAGTCGTCATGATTCATAAACCGGGCAAGAAACTACAAATTGAGAACCTCAGACCGATCTCGCTCACATCGTGCCTTGGGAAACTGCACGAACGAGTAGTGACGCTGAGACTACAACAGTACATGGAGGACAACGAACTGTATCCCCACAGCATGTTCGGTTTCAGAGCAAAACTATCGACACAGGATGTACTGCTTCAAATCAAAGAAGTACTCGGGAACGTCCCCAAGAGCGGAGAGAACATAGTGGCATTTGACATCAAGGGGGCTTTTGACAATGTCAGTCACGAGGCTGTCCTTACGGGAATGAACGACCTAAACTGCGGGAGGAGAGTCTACGGCTACGTCAAAGCCTTCCTGTGAAACAGAACGGCAACAATTGGCCTGGGGGACCTCAGATCAGACAAATTCCTTACGCCAAACAAAGGAACACCTCAAGGATCGGTCATCACTCCGACGCTCTTCAACATAGCCATGATTGGCTTGGCAAAACAGTTGAAAGAAATCGACGGCATACACCATGCCATGTATGCCGATGACATCACCATCTGGGTCAATACAGGCTCGCTCGAAGAGAAAAAAGAGAAATTACAAAAGGCAGCCACCTGCGTAGAGAACTACGTCAGAGCCAGAGGGCTAGCATGCTCCACCAAGAAATCCGAGCTCTTAAGAGTTACGACAGGAAGACTCAACCGCACAGTCCCCACTAGCGACGACTTAAAGCTAAACGTCTACCTCGAGGGGAAGTCGATACCAGAAAAAACACTCATCAGAATTTTGGGGATGTGGATACAGTCAAACCAACGCTGTACCCACACCCTCGCCCTACTCAAGGCATCGACTCTTCAAGTGACCCGCATGATCACGCGCATCTCACGCAGACGTCATGGCATGCGAGAGGAGGACACACTCAAGCTGGTTAGAAGCCTGGTAGTCAGCCGAGTGACATACAGCCTCCCTTACTACAGCCCCATCAAGAGTGAGGTACAACAGGCGGACGTGATTCTACGCAAAGCCTACAAAACCGCACTCCACCTTCCTCACAGCACTTCAACCGAAAAGCTCCTAGCCCTAGGACTACACAACACTTTCGATGAATTGAGAGAGGCACAACTAGTCTCCCAAGTGCGCAGACCACAGCAGACCCCACCTGGAAGGGAGCTGCTTAAGAAACTGGGCCGCGCCGATGAAAACAATCCCGGACGAATATTGCCGCACACTAAAAGTAACGCCCATACCCAGGAACATGGATCCCAACCTTCACAAAGCACGCAGAGAGGCAAGGGCTGAATACCTAAAAAAGACTAGCACCCAGAGAAACGACGGTATACGTGGACGCAACCACATACACCAGAACAGTGGGGCAGCACAGCAGAAATGTGGTAACAACAGTGATTGACTCGACGCTACGCGAGATCACCAGCGCATCACTACAAGACTGTACGATAGTCGAGGCTGAGGAAGCGGCCGTTGCTCTAGCGGCAGCGGAGGGCTACCGATCTAAACGGTCTCTAACAATCCTTACAGACTCACAAACAGCATGCCGCAACTATCTTCGCGGCAGAATCGGGCACAGAGCGCTCCGCATACTCCGCTCTGAGGGCCACCATAACACGACAACCAAACGAAAAACCAATCAAGCATACGATAGTATGGACGCCGGCACACGCGGAAGTAACAGGGAACCAAGAGGCGGACAGGATAGCTCGAGGGTACACTTATTACCGAGCATCCAACGTAGGCGACCTCGAGGGGAACGAACCTGTACCCCAAGATTATTCGGCGATACTAAACCATTACAAGGGCTGCAGAAAGCGGTACCCACCACCACACAACTCCCTTAGCAGAGAGGACTCAGTCGCGTGCAGGCAGCTGCAAACGGGCTCGTACCCGAACCTACACGTACTCAACAAAATGTATCCCACACAGTACACTGACAAATGCCCTTGGTGCCAAGAACCACCCACACTGTAGCACATAACGTGGGCATGCCAGAGGATAAGCGTGGTACCCGTTATAAGAAACCCGAGTGCGGAGCAATGGGAGGGAGTGCTCTCCATCGACCGCCGAGGAGTCGACCAAGAAGGTCTGATTAGGCGAGCACAATTGACAGCAGCATCCAGCGGAGGCCTGGACTAAGGGCGACCGACCTTTGTCTTAGAAAATGGATGAAGCCATCTGGAAACCGCAGAAGACAAGCCAATCTAGAGCTAAATAAAGTTTTTCACTCACTCACTCACTCCACTCTCACTCACTCACTCACTCACTCCACTCACACTCACTCACTCACTCACTCCACTCACTCACTCACTCACTCACTCTGTTCCGGCTATCGAGCGCGCCGGAGTACCCGGATTCGATTCCAACCGCCAACGGCCTCGATTCGATGGGGGCGAATCGGAGGAGGGGCGTCCGAGTGCTGTGAGATGTAACTGCACGTTAAATATCGCCAAGTGGTCCTCCTTCACTCTTTCACTTTCACTCCCCCCCTGCCTCCCTTCCCTTACGGAGCGGTTCAGGTGTTCACAGAATAAGCGGACCAGATATAGCGCATTTCCCTCTTGTGAAGCCATTATTATTATTATGAAGCGCTGGTTAACTATACGTCAAATATTTAAAAAAAATGATCTAGAACTGCGCGCACAAACATGGCGCTGGCAAATCATGACATCAGAAAGTCGGACGATGAAAATACCTTACATGCTATTTCATTTTAACCGCCTTCCAATCTTTTCATTTACCCACTAAGGTGAAACAAAGGGAACCCATCATAGCTTTCCGACAAACGCGAGATCATACAACTTCCCAGGTGCACTCGGTACTCCCACCTGTGAAACTCAATCCATATAACAAAGAGCGCTGCGCCTGATCTTCAGGCCCTTTTATCAAAACAATAAAAACAGCAGTGAAAGCACAAATCCCGCCTTGTGGCAGAAGTATACATACTAGCGCGCTGGTAGACTGCTAGGCACAGTGGGTATACATACTTTGTGCTCGGTTCCCTAGTCCCAACATGCCGAACGCATAAGAGCTGCGGGTACGTGCGACAGACGCCACCATGCTCTTTAGAGAATGCGGTTTAAGTTTGCAATACAGTTCGGGTTAGCCGCGGGCACGACCACTGCCGGTTCGCAACAGCACTGCGAATGCCCGTCGGTAGTCCCACTGATGTGGCTTCATTTATATGCGTTTTATTGCGCACCCACCTGTGCCCTATTCCGGTAGCGTCCAAGGTTAAAGTAAACCTTGCGGTAATAAGCCAGCGCTAAAATAGTTTACTGGGTACGACACCGGACATGTACCCATTGCTGGCTATACCTACTGTGTATCTTCAAATCACAACGTTTGGAACCGTTTCAACAAAACCTTCGGCGTTCTGCCGCTTATTGGCGCTTGTACCGTGACAAGAGCACGCTAGACGTGATCTCCCGTTTCATCTGCGCGCCTTCATAAATCGGACCCATTTTCTCGAGACCGCCGTGTCATTTCGCTCTGTGACAATAATGAGTGAAGCCGCGTCCTATGTAGAGCTAAATAGCAGGTCTTTTATGAACTTGCGGCACTTACCTGGCAAAGACGAAGGCCGCGCTTCGAAATCCCGTAATGGTCCGTCACATGCGTCCGTATGCCGACCGGTGGCGAAACGTGGGCGCGAGCTCTGCCACTAGAGCGAACCGCGCTAGCATCAATCTTACACTGCAGATGGAGGTAGTGATGCCTCTTGCTGAAGAGGGTGTCGGAACAAATTTCGCTAAATATGGATAATCTAAGACAGATATTGCTGACCTCGCGTTTGGGGAAGAGAGTCAACACGACTAGGCTCAGTAGATACATAGAAGACAACAACCTTGCTTCTAACACTCCATTCGGCTTCCGCCCTTACTTGTAGACATGCACTCTTGTACTTATGCAAGAGCCTGCTTGAGTCATCTCCCAAGTCACAAAGAAGAAAGGCCATCCTGGAACTTGATTTGAAAAGTGGGTTCGATAATATTCTGCGTATAAATATCCTGCAGAGCCTAACCGATGTTAACTGTGGCACCAGAACCTGAAATTATATTAAAAACCTTTTATCAGCTAAGCAAGCCACTATAAACTACAGTTGGATCAAATTGGATTCTATTACTCTTGCCCCGGGAGGCGAAGGAGGGTGGCGGTTCCTGGCCCTCCGCCGGGGTGGTGCAGTTGTAAGACGCCCGACTACTGTCCGGAGTTCCCAGGTTCGAACCCGACCACGGCGGCTGCGTTTCAGTGGAGGCGAAACGAAGTGGCATCCGCGTGCTGTGCGATGTCAGCGCACGTTAAAGATCCCCAGGTGGTCGAGATTACTCCGTAGCCCTCCACTACGGCTCCCCTTTCTCTCTTTCCACTTTCACTCCCACCTTCACCCCCTTCCCTTACGGCGCGGTTCAGGTGTCCACATAGCAAGTGTGACAGATACTGCGCCTTTCCCTTCCTGTGAACCAATTATTTTATTGCAGGCCGTCATTGCACCCGCCACCGCATGGATGGGGGACGGCGGCTGGTGCGGCGCGCCTTTTTCTTTCTTCTCTATTCTCTCCTCTGTCCGCACGAAGAAGCGGAGGTGACTCAACCAACGTTTAAGTATATCTATAAACGTTGGGCTCAACTACAGAGTTAGTAGCAGGCCAGTGAATTTTCTTTTCCTTCTTCCTACAGCCACAACAGACGAGAATCCAGCAAGGAGCGGTACTGTGGTACTGTCACCTCTCTTGTTCAAGCTGGCTGCGAAAGATCTACACACCTTCACTCAGAAATCCCGGGCATTAAACACGCATTGTATGCTGACGATATTAGAGAGTTTTAGTTTAGCGTTAGCGTAAACAGCGGTGCTAATGGAAATAAAGTTAGCGTGCCGCAGAAAGCTCACCTCCAGGGCGAGTTTTAGTATAGCGTTTAGCAAACGATACACAAATTATTTTGCATAATGTATCAACGGTGGAGGGTATATTCGAGGTGTTTGCCAGCGCCGCCTGGCAAGCAAAGAGTTCACTGAAATAAAGCAAGGCGTAGGTTGAGCCGGAGACGATCTGACTTTGCAGTCGAGAGCAAAGCGAAACGTTTAGAAGCAGACGAACGTCTGTGGTGCCTATAAAAGCAGACGAACCTGGAAGGGAACGACGTCTGGTTTGGAAGCAAACGTGCGAAACGTTTAGAAGCAGACGAACGTTTGTTTCTACAGGCGCCACAGACGTTCTTCTGCTGCTAAAAGTTTTGCACGTCTGCTTCCAAACCACGGCGGCGTGCCCTTCCAGCGCGGCACTTGGCTTCTGAATCGCACCTTCTTCACGAATATTTCAGCTATAACGTCGAGCGTCTTGAATGATTCACGATATCTGTCGATGTTGACATATGTGTGGAGTACGAAGAACTCTATCTAGGAGCGCATGCCCTCGAGCTCGCTCGCCCTGCCTTGTTCGAAACAGGAAGTTTGAAAATCTCCCTGCAAAGCAGAAGTGGGCTCACTATATGCCGCTGCCGCCCAAAGAATGGTCAACTGGATATATCTGCTGTGGACTATGCGCTGTTCGGGTATCCGTTCCTATTCGAAAAGAGAATTTTGAGTCACTTTACAACTGGCTTGCTGCGCCAAACACTTTCACCAGCCCCAAAGGTGTTAAGGTCCCTGGCCGATAGACGCTTTTTATTGCACTAAGGCGGCTTGCGTATCCCACAGCTGGAGCGATTTGGAACCTATCTTCGGTCTGTATTCATCAGTGATGTCCAACGTCACGATTATGAGCTACATTTTTCGTAGTGTTCTGCACCGTTTTAGCGATGCCAACAATCACAGCTGGCTGACGGAGGAATTCGCAGCAGTGAGTTTTCTTACATGTATTGGAAACAAAAAATCTTACTGTCGTCTACACTTCGAATCAAAGCTAATAGCACGTGAAAACCAGTCATTCGCAGACCCCGATTGTTAAACAGCAGCTGTTCTAATGCTCGAAACAGAATCAGGTTCCGCACTTCTCGCAGCATTGCGACGTCGTCATGAGTAGCCAAACGTACATGCATATTTCTGTTACACCGTGCTCCGACTCTGGCGCTGGACATTTTGATTATGACGCTTCTCGTCTGCTCTCTTCTGCTCTGAGGACTGATAGACGTATGTTACGAGAACCCCGCTTGCATGACCCTTTGAAGTGAGGCTTTTGACATTTAAAAGAAATTTGGAGAACGCTTAAGCTTCGCCTTCAAGAGTAGAACGCGATAGCGTTATTGCACCTCGTTCGCACCGCCCACTCATTCGCTCGGTATGCTCTTGAGTCACACAGACATAGTTTTCACACTCAACACTTCTAAGTGCACTGTACAACTTTTTTCTAATTATTTGTTCAAACAAGTGCTTCTCACAATCTACATTATCGCACTGTGTTGTGCACACTACAACGTTTCTTGCTCCCGTGTTCCTTTAGCGTTCACACGCACTGAGTATGTCGGTCAGACAGCACACACATACACACACCAAACTGGCATTTTCACTCATCGTAGTGTAAGTCATTTTGGAGTCCTTCAAATCGGTCTTCTGGCATGACACACCTGGATGAATGCCGTTCGTGGTCTTCACGAGCACTGTCATCACGCTATAACCCGTGAGGGTGCACAGCAAAACGTCAGGGGCGAGTGGCGCGCCACGTGTCGGGGCAGCGCCGCACATTGCGAGGAGGGGTTCTTCTGTGTTTGCCGCAAGATGGTTCTGCATGTGCGCAGAGCAACTCTACCCTATCCCTTCTCATTTCTCTCTCTCTTTCTCAGTTTTTCTATTTCACCCGGCTAGGGCACATTACTGAGCCCACCCGATACAAAGGGTGCAGCCACAACGCATCATCATCATCATCATCATCATCAGCGCAGAAGAAATGTAGCGGATGGATGGATGGATGGACTAAACATTAATGTCCAACAGATAAGGTGATCTACCCACCCCCCGACACGCAGGTCAAGGGGCGGGTGCCGCCGCCTCAGAGGCAGGCCGGGAAGTCTTGGGTCCCAGCAGCCTCTTTAGCCAGTTGGACGAGTAGGAGCTGGAGCTCAGGGTCCGAGCTGCGCAGCAGGGTCTCCCATGTGTCTCTACAGCCTATATTGTTCATTCTCCTGGGAGAATACGGGCATTCCCATATTATGTGGTCGAGGGTCCCTCTCGCCCCAAAAAGATTGCACTTGTCACTCCTAGCCTCAGGGTTCGCCATAACCGGGTGCGGATATGTATAAGTTTGCAGTCGCCTCCACGCCACTGCTTGTCTGCTGTTTAATTTCGGGTCTGGTGGGGGTACCAGTCTACGATCCAATTTGTAGTGCTGCGTGATCTCCCCATATTTTAGCAAGCGCTCTCCGCTTCCTCGGTCATCAAGTGGCCCTGTAGCGGCTCGGCGGTAGAGATCTCGAGCCAGCTTGTGGGCCGCCTCGTTGCAGGGGACGGCTTCGTGCGCAGAAGTCCAAATTATTTGAATTTTCCTATCCAACTTTTTCTGGCCTAGGATTCTGGCTGCTAAGGGCGAGATCCTGCCCTTGCTAAAATTTTGTATGGCAGTTTTGCTGTCACTGATGACAAACTTCGCTTCCGTTCCGACGCAAGCTAACCGATCGCAGTTTCCTCGGCTATTTCTATGCTCCGCCCGCGCAAAGTGGCAGCTGTCACGGGATTGCTCCGGCCGCTGACGACCGTTGCTACCGTAAAACTGCCACCACCTCCCGCCGCGTCTACATAGGCCACTTCATGTTCCGAAATTTCGCCGAATCTAATTTCTAATGCTTCGGCTCGTTTTTTCCTCCTGTCTTTGTGAAACGTACTTCGCTACTCGTGTAACTGCGACTTCTGTAAGTAACATGCTCATAATTACCGATATACACCGCAGTATAACGTTCTACGGCACGTTTCTAAGGCAACTCCGCATTCACTAGGAGCGCTTTTGTACCGCTTTCAAGCATCGAACTCGTGGCTGAGTGGTAGCGTCTCCGTCTCACACTCCGGAGACCCTGGTTCGATTCCCACCCAGCCCATCTTGGAAGTTGCTTTTTATTTATGAAGTGCATGATGGGATTTATCGCTCACGGCCAACGCCGCCGACGCCGCCGACACCGGTTTTTCTGCGACACGAGCTCCTTAACGCTACCGCGTTAAAAGGTGCAATACAAACTTCAGAACCAGCTCAATACTTTGTCGTAAATTATAATTATATAGTAGCCAAATTTAGAGTTAAAATATAGTAACCGCCCTAACGAGGCTGGAAACTAAATCGCTGTGTTCAGAGTGGTTGCATCATCGTAGGCGACCCCATTAGGCCTAGGAGCATCACATTCCAGACCTAATCTCAACGAAAAAGCTTCCTACACCCTGCACATCGTCGTCGAAGCAAGATTAGTGAAAGCGAAAAACGACAGTACCAGTTGCCTATAAACGTGCCAACCGGGACTGTAACGATTCCTTGTTCGTCTGAAGCGGACGGCTGCCCGATCTAGGGACGCCTCCATGTTTTCACGCCAAATGCGCAAACGACGCGCGCTAACTTCTCAAAATTGCGTGCATGCGCTACCGCTATTTTGTTAGCGTTCAGCGCATGCGCATTTCCGACCCGCTATTTCGCTAATCACGCAATCTCCGCAAAGCCCGCTAAACAAAATCTCTCTATTACTGTGTGGTGCAACTCAGTGAGTAACGCTGAGATCGAGGAACGTTTCCAATCAACCACTGACATAGTGGGCTGGTACGCCTCGGAAAGAGGCCTCTAGTGCGCGCTGGAAAAAGTCACTTGCTCGTTCTGAAGAATCGGAGGGCACCACTAGCTCAGATCGTGGCATAAAAAAATTGGCGGTGGCATAGCTTGGTTAAGCCTGGTAATTGCGAAAGCAATAGCTATGGCTGCGCCTAGGTTCAGCTGGTGGTGTAGCTTGTTGTGGTGCTTGTGGTTATGCTTATGGTTATGCAGTGATTCACTCTGGCCACGACATATGGTTCAACTATTGTTTATTGCGGGCTGCTACCTGGTTATTCTATGTATAACTAGTAGCGAGGCAAGAACTGCTGTGGCTGCAACGATATACTTGGTTGTGGGTGAGGTTAATGCAGAATGCAGGTTGTGGGTGAGGTTAATGCAGGCGACAGGAACCGTCCAAACGCACACTTACGTTACCAGAGACAGATACTGTGCCTTTCCTACAGAAATCCCATCTTGTCTAACGTCCTGCCATCTGCAATGAACACGCGCCAAGGACCGCCACGTCACAGGAGTGATGGCTTATCATCCAAACACACACTTGTCAGAAAAAGTGTGACGGATACTGTGCCTTTCCTCCTGAAGTCTCATGTTGTCTAACTTCCTGCCATCTGCAATTACCGCGCGCCAAGGAACGCCACGCGACAGTAGCGATGGCTTACCGCCCAAACGCAAACTTGTCAGAGAAAGTGTGACAGTTACAGTGCCTTTCCCCCAGAAGTCTCATCTTGTCTAACTTCCTGCCATCTGCAATAAACGCAGCGCCAAAGAGCGCCACGACACAGAAGCGATGGCTCACAGCCCAACTGCACACTTGTCGGAGAAAGTGCGACATATACTGTGCCTTTCCCCCAGAAGTCTCATCTTGTCTAACTTCCTGCCATCTGCAGTGAACGCGCGCCAAGGAACGCCACGCAACAGGAGCGATGGCTTACCGTGCAAACGCACATCAGAGAAAGTGTGACAGATATTGTGGCTTTCACCCACAAGTCTCATCTTGTCTACCTTTCTGCTATCTACAATGAACGCGCGCCAAGGAACGCCACGCCACTGGAGCGATGGCTTATCGTCCAAACGCACACTTGTCGGAGAAAGTGTGACAGATACTGTGCCTTTTCCCAAGAAGTCTCAGCTTGTCTAACTTCCTGCCATCTGCAATGAACGCGCGCCAATGAACGCCACGCGACAGGAGCGATGGCTTACCGTCTAAACGCACACTTTTCCGAGATAGATACTGTGCCTTTCCTACAGAAGTCCCATCTTGTCTAATCCTGTCATCTGCAAAGAACGCGCGCCAAGGAACGCCACGTCACAGGAGTGATGGCTTACCATCCAAACGCACACTTGTCAGAGAAAGTGTGACGGATACTGTGCCTTTTCCGCTGAAGTCTCATCTTGTCTAACTTCCTGCCATCTGGAATGAACGCGCGCCAAGGAACGCCAATCGACAGCAGCGATGGCTTACCATCCAAATGCACACTTGTCGGAGAAAGTGTGACAGATACTGTGCCCTTCATCCAGACGTCTCATCTTGTCTAACTTCCTGCCATCTGCAATGAACGCGCGCCAAGGAAAGCCATGCCTCAGGAGCGATGGCTTACCATAAAAATGTACCCTTGTCAGAGAAAGTGTGACATACATTTTGCCTTTACCCCAGAAGTCTCATCTTGTCCAACTTCCTGCCCTCTGCAATGAACGCACGCCAAGGAATGCCACGCGACAGGAGCGATGGCTTACCGTCCAAACGCACCTTGTCAAAGTGTTACAAATACAGTGCCTTTCTCCCAGAAGTCTCATCTTGTATAACTTCCTGCCATCTGCAATGAACGCGCGCCAAGGGACGCCACGCGACAGGAGCGATGACCAATCGTCTAAACACACTCTTGTCGGAGAAAGTGTGACAGATACCGTGCCTTTCTTCCAGAAGTCTCATTTTGTCTACCTTCCTGCCATCTGCAATGGACACGCGCTAAGCAACGCCACGCGACAAGAGCGATGGCTTACCCACCCAAACGCACACTTATCAGAGAAAGTGTGGCAGATACTGTCCCCTTCCCCCGAAGCCTCATCTTGTCTAACTTCCTGCCATCTGCATTGAACGCGCGCCAAGGAACGCCACGCGACAGGAGCGATGGCTTACCATCCAAATGCACACTTGTCGGAGAAAGTGTGACAGATACTGTGCCCTTCCTCCAGAAGTCTCTTGTCTAGCGTTCCTGCCATCTGCAATCCCACACTTGAACTCGCGCCAAGGAACGCCAAGGAACGCCACGCGACAGGAGCGATGGCTTACCGTCCAAACGCACACTTGTCGGAGAAAGTGACAGATACTGCGCCTTTCCTCCATAAATCTCATCTTCTCGAGCGTTCCTGCCATCTCCAATCCCACATTTCAACGCCTGCTAAGGAACGCCGCGTGACAGCCGCCGAAAATTTCGGTGGCAGGCTAGCCCCCGCCGCAAGCGGCGTTGACCTACCTGTCCCAGCCCCGCAGGGCCAGGAACAGCCACTAATCTCAGAGCGCGCTCTCAAGTGTGGCATTGTAGATGGCAGGGATGCATCCTGCCTCGGCCAATCAGAACACATCCCGCCTCGGTCAATCAAAATGCCTGGAAATCGGGACACATTTTGTCCACGACAGCATTAGCCATTAAGGTTATCGAGTTAATAACAGCCCAGTCCACAGACCAACCGAGATCAAGATTCTAGGCCTGTATATCCAGCAGGTGCAACAGATCATCAATACTCTCAAGAGGCTTACTATAGCAACTGAGAAAATTCTTCAGCTGGCAGAAATAAACAATGGCCAAATCCTACCCTTCCTCCCTAATACCTAGTTGCCTCTCATCGATCGTTTGGCTCGTATCGGCGTTCGTTACAGTGCTACATATAATTGGTTTGCAGGAAAGGAAAGGCAGAAACATTCTAGAGGGCCCTTTGGACCACTAAAGTGCGATGGGTGAAGCCAGTGGGGGCGATCGAGAGGAGGGTGGATAATCCTGGCCCTGATGGAGATGGGACAGGTTGGTCTTGCGATAGGGGCTAGCCTGCCAGCGAATTTTCATCTGTCGTAGGCCGTAAATGCAGCCGCCACCGCATCGGTGGTGGACGGCGGTTGTTTCAGCGCGCGTCTTTCCCTATTCTTTTTATTTGTTCTCTATTAAAGCGAAAGACTAATGGCTCCTGCTGTCGTGGACAAAGTGTGTTCCCATTTTGCGACGTTCTTATTGGCCGAGGCGGGATGCGTCCTCGCCATCTGCAATGCCACACTTGAACGCTCGCCAAGGAACGCCAGCCCCGCCGGGGTGGTTCAGTGGTAAGACGCCCGACTACTGTGCCGGAGTACCCGGGTTCGAACCCGACCTCGGCGGCTACGTTTCGATGGAGGCGGAACGGAGACGTCCGTGTGCTGTGCGATGTCAGCGCACGTTAAAGATCCCCAAGTGGTCATTACTCCGTAGCCCTCCACTCCTCTTTCCACTTTCACTCCCACCTTCCTCCCTTCCCTTACGGTGCGGTTGAGGTGTCCACAGCAAACAAGTGAAACAGTTACCGCGCCTTTCCCTTCCTATAAATCAATCGTAAAAAGAAGGAACGCCAATGGGCGGGGAGGTCGTAACGGGTGGCAGTTCCTGGCCCTACGGGGCTGGGAGGGTAGGTCAACGCCGCTTGCTACGGGGGCTAGCTAGCCATCGAATTTTATCTGTGGTAGGCCATCATTGCACCCCCACCGCTTCGGTGTTGGACAACGGCTGCTGTTGCGGCGAGCGTCTTTCTCTTCTTCTTTTTCCTTTCTTCTCTATATTCTCTTCTGTCCGCACGAGATAGCTGAAGTGGCTCAGCTGCAGAGCCAGTAGCAAGCCCGTGCATTTTCTTTTCCTTCTTCCTACAGCCACAACAAGATAGATAAATGGATTTATTGAAAGGAAAAGGCAGAGAGGTTGGCTGGAATAATTCAAATCTGCCCTGCTACTCTACACTGGGGAAGGGGAAGGGGAGAAAAAAGAAGGTCATGATGGGTGACGTTGTGGAAGAAGGCATATGAAATACATATCTACAGACACCGTGGCTTGCTTTACAAGCGCGAATCAAGTCCGCTGGCGCACAAAAAACGGCAAAGAGCACGCACTGTCTGGACACCCTTCCCCTTGAAATGCCAAGCGCCCAGGAGCAGTTGCTCCGACAGAGGCCTCTTGTTCAAACGCTTCAAGAAAGCGGCTATCCCACTTCTTTCGCATGCCGCATACGCTGGGCACGCCAATAATATATGATCCACAGTCTCTGGGATGCCACAAGTTAAACATTCCGGCAAGTCCACCTGTCCAATTAAATGTAAGTACTTGCGCGTGAAAGCCGCATTTAAACGAAGTTTATGTAGCAAGCATGCCTGATGGCGCGGAATATCACGCGGAACATAAAATTTCAATGTTCGATCGAGCCTTAGACGAATGTGTCGGGCGTCAGGCTGGGCCCAGCAAGCTGCTGTAGCATTCTTCATACAACTCGTAAGAAGGCACGTCGTATCCGCTCTTGAAAAAGGTACGTCTGTTTGGAGGCCATTGATGAGTGCGCTTTTCACTTCATCATCGGCCTGTTCATTCCCATGGAGCCCGCAGTGGGCAGGGATCCATTGAAACATTATCCTGTGGCCTTGCAGCTGGGCAGATGTGAGGAGCTCCACAATGTTTAGTGTCAGGGACTGGTAGGCAGTGTGGCGCAAGAAGTTTTCAAAAATTTGCAATGCTGTCTTTGAGTCCGTGAATATACACCATTTTGAGGTGGTTCCCCACATATGTAGCTAATAGATTCCCGAATGGCTACAAGTTCAGCAGCGGTTGATGTAGAAGTATGTCCCAAAAGGAAATGCAGAGTTGTTTTCTGAGTTGGTATGATCACAGCTGCAGCGGATGTCTGTGCTGACACAGATCCATCGGTGTATACGTGAATATAATTAAGATATTCTGACCAGATGTGCGCCAGAGTGAGTTGTTTGAGTCCACTAATTGGAACCATTGATTTCTTTAGTATTCCGGGAACACGAAGGTGGAATATAGGTTTATCCATCGTCGATGGTGGTTGGGCGGGACAATATGGAAGGGCATATCCTGTCGGTACTTGCGACTGATGGCAGCGGAGTGCACTTATAAAACTGCAGTCCGACCGCTCATTCACAATCTTGCTGAGTGGGTGAAAACGGTGTCTTGTAAGGGCTCGTAAATATACACGAAGTGGTTCGTGTGACAAGTATATGGATATTGGGCGAGCATGTGCCTCTTCAATTGTGCCTTTGTTAGAGGTGCATTTGGGCAGTCAAAGGCATATTTTCAGTGCCTGCGCTTGCACGCTCGCTAAGGTTCGCAAGCAGGAAATGCTCATAGTAGAGAGTACTGGGAGACTATACCGGATGCAGCCAACAAACAGTCTCGTAAAGTCGTACTAAGGAGCGCTCACTTGCACCCCATTTGATGCCAGCTATGAAACGAAGTACATGGAAAAAATTAATTAGCTTTTTCTTCACCATAGTAATATGTTTCGACCAAGATAGTCAGTGGTCAATAATTACTCCCAAGAATCTGTGCCTGGAGACGTATGGTATTGCGATTCCATGAAGAGTAATCGGATAGCGGCTGACACATTTTCCCGTAAATGCGATCACTGCACACTTTTCTGCCGCTAAAAATAAAACCTCGACGCCGTAAGTACATCGATGTCGATGACACAGCTCGTTGTAATCTCGCACGTAGTTGTGGGCACGTCGAACCAGAGGCCCAGATGCAGATGTCGCCAGCATGTGCACTTATGTGGATGTTAGTTGGCAGTTCACTCACCATGCCAATTAGCGCAACGTTAAATAAAGTTGGGCTCAGGACTCCTCCCTGTGGAACTCCACGACCGACCTGAAAGCGGGTAGTATCTCCTTCAGGCGTAGTCATGTAAACAGAGTGGCCATTGAGGTAGCTCACAATCCACAAGTACAGCCGGCCATCAACTCCCACGTCGTCGTAAGCTCCCTTTATATCTAAAACGACAGCAGCTATTTGTCGATGGTGACGCTTTTCTTGTTCTACGGTCGCCACAAGGTCGATGACGCTGTCAATGGAAGAGCGTCCTCGGCGAAATCCAGTCATCATATGCGGGTAAAGATCATTACTCTCTAGAAACCACTCACGTCTTGCCAGCACCGTTCGCTCCATATCTTTTTCAACACAGCTTGCTAGGGCAACTGGCCGGTATGAGGTAAGTTCGAGAGGGGGCTTTCCAGGCTTCTAAAGAGCAACCAGGTGGCTTAATCTGCCAGTGTTCAGGAACAGTACTAGAAGCCCATATATTATTGAAATAATTCAGTTGTGCAGTTCTACCGTCCTTGCCTAGGTTTGATAAGGTTGAATAGGTAATCCCGTTAGGACCAGGTGCAGATGAATGCCGCGAAGACGCAAGAGCGGCGTCCAATTCAGCTACTGTAAAGGGCACATCGTATTGATCATTCGGCAAAGGTGGCGCAAAACCTTTCGTTTAGCTCGGCGAGAAAGTGCGAGATCTTGCGCAGATTTCGTTCTTCTGTACTTCTTATCTTCCCCGGCACGCGTGCCGGGGGTGGGGAAGAGGGCGCCCATTTCCGATGGAATTAAAAGTTGTACAACCAACCAACCAGCCTTTCAGCCCACCGACAGATCGCGCGAAGCCGCTCGAATTCCAAGTCGATGCTGTACACTGACGCCAGCACACTAACACAGCGAGTGTTCTCTCTGTGAGAGGAAGTAATGAGGCCCTCTATTTGAGATGGTGACTGGAGGTCCACGCTGGAAGTCACCACCGATGCCCTAAAGGCGGGCCAGTCTGTGTATTGCACACGAAGCGAAGTGGCAGGTGCGAACCACTCGCCGCATACGTACATTGGTATCTGGTCACTCCCATGTGCTTCCACGTCACTACACCAAGAAACGGAGGGATGGAGGCTCCTGGAAACAAACGCCACATCCAAGCAGCTGCTGTAGGTTGTTCGGCGTAGAAACGTCGGTGAGGCGTCGTTTATAATGACGAGATCTTGCGTATGCATAAAGTATGCCAGGTCTCTTCCTCGACTGCTCATTATGGACTACCCCACTGAAGGTGGTGAGCATTAAAGTCCCCCACAATATTACGAGGTGCTGCACAACACTGGATTGTTGAAAATAGATATTTGTCCGAGCCATCCCTCGGTGGAATAGAAGCGCCAATGAAGTTCACTTACGCAGTACTTTGACAATGCCAGCAAGGATTGAGCATTGAGATTGAGATAGCCATAGGGCACTCAATGTGTCATGGGTAAGGACCCCAGTGTCATGCCCATAAAGTTCCCAGACATCAAGCCAGGTAATGAAACCATTCAGAAAAGCTACTTTTTGGTGATCTGTACTGCAAGGCATGGTTTCTTCGTAAACATCACGATGATGGAAGCTTTTGTTTGCCGTTCTCGAGTTGACAATACTCCACCAGCGAAGAATGATTTTCATCAAATCTGCTGTTGCTGCCGCATGTTGAAAATCAACTTCACCACTGCGATCTGCCAGGGCTGTGGCTACGTGCGGATTAAAAACCTGCAGTACCAGCTTCACATTTTGTCGTTCCAAGTTGGCCGGATTAATTGCCTTAGATGTCAAGCCATACCCAGACTTTATCAGCAGAGATGACTCCTCTTTATGTAAACCTCTCAAAGTCTTAAATAAGGCAGTCATTTTGCATTCAGGACAAACATAATTGTTTGGAAGCTCAAAGCATGGGTAAAAAAGCAAGTCTCCGCATTTTTCTGATTCAGCCAATTGTTCCTGATACACTTCAAAAGATGTACAGCATCTACCACATAAAATAATGGCCGATCTGGATGTGCCGGATGTGGATAAACATGACGAAGCATTGGTTTTTGCAGAAACATCTTCATTACCTTTCTGTTTAGAGAGTTGTCACAAACAACGACTATGAACCTGCTTATGTACCCAATTTCTTCTAAGCGTACGATCACCTTCTTCAGTATGGCATGAAGTTGGTCGCCCTGTATGATTTTTACCGGAAGAATGTGGGCTACCTCCTTGAATGAGCTCAGCAGACTTTGTATCATAAACACGTGTACAGATGGGGCGACCTCGCTGGAATTCACTGCAGCACCACATATGCCGCCCCCAAACAAGGCTTGATATGAATTTCGTCAAGCATCAACGTCACTGTCTTTTCATGTTGCTGCAGATGTTTAAATCTCTGGTTACCATACTGAAGAAAAGTTGCATTGCAGGAATCAATTTCTGGCACGTTTGTACAGATAAGCACACTTTCCTAATAGTGCATCGGATGAGGAAGGGCTAGTGTACTTGTTCTCAAATACTTGTAGGCAAATACTTGTAGCCCCATCGCTCACCCTAGCGCACGCTGCACACTGGCGACGCTTATAGGCTCGGACTTCTCCATACCTTACACTTCATGTACGACCCCCAGCCCAATTCTCCTCATCACACGGACTTTCCGGCAAACCAGGAGAGTTCCTACACATCCTTCTTACATACCCCACCTTTCCTCATTCCCCATCAATCGACGAACGTCGCAGTCTTACTGGGAGTCTCTTATGACGAGCACTTGAAATCTAGACCAGCACAGGATCATCTCCAGTGCTATGAGGAGGACTGTGCTTCAAGGACTTTCTTTCGCCTTGTAATGGTGTCTCCCGTATTGTACGGGAGCACCCAAGTGCCATGCAGAGGCTTCGCCCCCACTATTTGTACGTATGGCGATAAAGGTTTCTACCACCTGCGCCACCTGTTCACTCCGATACTACGTTTCATCCGCGAGCATCCACCCTCTTATGCAACTTGCTGACATTTCAGACAAATGGAAACATCGGAGAGTCTAATGTAGAAGTGCCTTGTGTTGTTTCGATGTATTCGGTGCGCGTGGACACATCGGTCATGAGTGCTCCCCCATTGGTCAATATCTGTGATTGTGGAACCTGGCTTGTTATTAGCGAATGCCTTTATTGGTTCATACTGTCGGCGGTCGTTCGTTCACGCTAAAGCTGCCAATCAAATTACGTGATCACCCGAAACCTAAACTAACGTCATCAGAAAAACAAAAGGCTGTCTTCACAGGGAATCGAACACCCATCCCTCGAATCCCCAGCCGACCTCTTTAATCAACTGCGCCACGACCAGATCGTGAAACACACATCATAATATCTTGTCTGCAGTTACAGTGAGGATTATAGTAGCGATTTATGATGATGCAGTTAGTGATAACGACTATGATGGCGTTAGCAATGACAGTAACGGCGTATTTAGTTGATAACAAAGGGAGCGAACGTGATGCACGTGTACACTAACAACGCTCAAGCTTTCGCATTTCTGCATTGTAAATTCCACAGTGCTCTCGAAATTATTCGCGGTTTGCGGATGGTATCCCCCAGTTCGTGAGCTCGTAAGAAATTTCTGGCGGGGTTGTGTAAACGGGAGAGCGAGAGATTATACAGTGGTCGCTGCATAGTGTGTGGTCTCCTGTTCCAGGTGACATCCATGAGGTGGCGGCTGAGCGTCGGGACTGGAATGGTATCCATACAGAGGCTATTGCCAATTCGCGTGGAAGTGTGAATTTTATTGTGCACGGTGAGACGGATCGAGTTCTCGTACCAAGGGCCAGAGGTGTTGCGCCTGGCTCGAGGGAGCTTTGGAGCCCTAATATGTGTGCACAGTTGAAGTTCACTCCACAGTGATCGGTAGATGCTTCCCTGCGAATCTATGCAAATTTCGCGGAGTGCATTGTGTCGGTCGCAGCATTATATGTTGGCTTATTCATACATGGCATAGGCTCCAAAGCTCCCTCGAGCCAGGCGCAAAACCTCTG
>JAJIZL010044284.1:0-12148 GCA_023969395.1 Amblyomma maculatum
GTGTGTGTGTGTGTGTGTGTGTGTGTGTGTGTGTGTGTGTGCGCGCGCGCGCGAGAGAGAAAGAGACATAAAACAGGAGGGACACATAAAGACTGCAGCATTGTAAATTGTAAGTAAAATAGTAAAATGCGCGTGCTTTGAAGAACCTCTGGCCTACGTGTACGGGGGCCATTCGGGCCACGATGTTCCGTGGCAGGAAAGCCACTGGCACGGAAGTCTTAACTCGCGGCTACCCATGGCGGTGAACGGACTCTTCATTCTGCCGGAGGATCGCTTTGGCTTTGGATGCAAGTAACATACGTGTCACCAAAGCGTTCCTGTGCCGCCAGGATCGTTGATCCTTCATTTGCGGCGTAAAAGTCGCCGATGGGGTCGATAAGGGCCGTTCATTTATAGGCACATCTGTTCACCGGGAAACGCCAAGAAACTTAACAGCCACCAGGCACCTATTCTTACGAGTAAAGCATCGGGTGTGCCCAGCGCGATACGCATTTTCAGATTTAGAGGGATAAATTGTTATTGGCGTGTCCTGCGCTTCTATCCACGGTACTAGCATATCGGTCGCCATTCCCTCAGCCGAAGCGGCCGTGCCCTAACAATGCCTATGTTGTATTCCAGGACGCCGTCAAAGGCAGATCGAGGTCGCTGATGACATCCTTGCACCGGCTTCGGCTACGTTTGTGGTAACATGCATACGTGGCAAAACTACTTTTGAAAAGCAATTAAATTACACTACCAATTACTTTTCTGAAAATTTCAGAAAAGTAGTTAAAAACATTTCTGATTACTGCCCCCAAAAAGTAATTAAATTGCATTACAATTACTTCTACTGAGCAATTCAATTGCTTTAAAATTACTTTCTAGTTTTCATTCATGCTAAAACTAAGTAAAGCTTGTAAACAAAAGAGCAACGTGTTCTCCAGGCGCAAAACACACACCTTCCCACCAAATTCCGTCCCAGAGAGCTATTTCTTCCTTCTTTCCTACAGCACATGTCATTGCAAAACTAAGACTACTGCAAAACAACAAAAAAAAAAAACGAAATAACATGGAGAAGCATGGTGGAATTGTCGTGAAATAAGCGGCGCACCCAACGTCTTGCTAGCCCGGAGCTGTCCCCGCCATTTGAAGGGCCCGAAGCACCGCTGTGCCCTAGCCGACGCAACAGGGAGTGCAACTGCGCCGTGCTCCCAACTAGTTTTCAACTCAGTCTTTCTTACACCATCTCTCTCTTCGGCATTCCCTTGACGCCTTCAATCGTGCTGCTTGGAGAATAGTTTCCATGGAATAGCCGCACTAAGTGACCCTGCTACACACGAAGTCTCAGACACACTGTTCTGCTCAATTCTGTCTCCTTTTGCCAATCCGTTACGCTGGCTTCGGCTTGCCACACATCGTTCCATGCTTTCGCGGCACTCTACTTTGTTGTCTATTGAAGGGGTAGTGGCGCACATTAGTAAATGTAATTTCAAAAGAAATTAATTACTTTTCCTGCGAAATTAGTAATGTAATGAATTTCTTTTGGTAGTAAATTACAAAGCCGAAAAAAGCATTTCATTATACAAGCTACCGGAAAAGGTAATACATTACAATAATTCTATAACTAATTCAATTACTGCCATGTCTGGTAACATGCCTCAGCATTGTGCGCCAGCTTCTCCTGCAGCAGGAACATTGTTTATGGGTTTTAAATCATAACGCTGCATTATTTCACAACTCTTAACCGAGCAACTTTATAATAATGTTCTTGCTATGCCCTTCCAAAGAAGCTGTGCTGTATTAGAGCGCGCATAAATTAAAAAAAAAAAGGTAATCTTCAGTTGTCCGAGGCAGAAATCTTTGACCACTACCAATACCGTATTTATTGTTGCGGATCGAAGTTTCGAAGTGCTAATC
Organism: Amblyomma maculatum; assembly: GCA_023969395.1. NCBI lineage: Eukaryota > Metazoa > Arthropoda > Arachnida > Ixodida > Ixodidae > Amblyomma > Amblyomma maculatum. The sequence continues at coordinate 1,897 of JAJIZL010044284.1, forward strand.
GGCTTTATTGCGCAGCTTAGTGCACTGTGTATGCAGGCTTTACTGTGACATCGAGGAGCGAGTCATTCAGCGTTACTAGCACCAAAGAGGATTCTCTGCACGCCGGATGAGCAAAAATGGCGAGGACTAAGTGCGGCTGCACTTCGTGCTTTCGCCATACTGGGGTCGCGTTATTCAGTTCCTTTGATTGCTATCTTGACCAGGACAGCAGAGCGGTGGGCATCCGAAACAACGTACGAATTCGCTTTGGACTCTATTCAAGGCACTGGATTGGATTTCGCTCGTAGTACAAGTGCAGGCACTAAACTCTGCAACTGAAAGTGCAGTACCATAGCGCTCAGTCGATTAGCGAACTGATAATGGCAGTTATTCTACGACTAATGTCTAGTGGTCAATATGCAGAAAATAGGAAGTTGTCTGGTTTTAACGCGGTGGGTAGCGGATGGAGGGTGGAGATATGCGTGATCTAAGACTCTTTGGTTTGATTTATGGGGTTTAACGTCCCAAAGCGACTCAGGCTATGAGAGACGCCGTAGTGGAAGGCTCTGAAAATTTTGACCACTTGGGGTTCTTTCACAGCACACGGATGCCTTGTATTCGACTCAATCAAAAAGCTGTGCCGCGACCGGGATTCCATTCTGCATCCTTGGGCAACGAAGTCGAAGGCCCTAAGCATTCCACCACCGCGGCGCGGCGCGTCATCTAAAATGAACAATGTGTATCCATTGCGGACAGTTCTGCCGTTCCTTGTTTTTATTCCTTCCGCTCTCTCCGCTCTTCCGTTTATTTCCGTGTTTCTCCATCTTTTTTCCTTTCTCTATTCGAAACTTCCCTCCTTTTTGTTTTGTTTCTTTCCTTCTCTACTTTTCTATCTCATGCGCTCCACATGTGAACTCTCATAAGGCTTTACATTTGTAACTATTTATGCTTCTGTAAGGCGGTGCCGATCACATGACTAACATTTGAGAGCCTTTATGTTTTCATTGTAGAGCTTTGATTTAGCCGCGGACAAAGAAGCTCAACTCTGCAGATGCCATTGTCGCCTTTCGGTTATGCCGCTTTATTGTTTGCTTTAAGGAAATCGACCACACTGTGATTCCAACTTGGTCCCGTGAGCTCTCGAAATAGGGCATCAAAAGATAGTGGGTGTCAAGAGCTGTTGCGTTCAGAACCGAAAAATCGCGAGGCGAAGCAGCGCTGGCTCTTTTGCAAAGGATGCCATGTCGCAGAAACTTTATTGCAGGCTGCTCCCTGCTGGGCGAAGCGAGCTGTTTGTTACCTGCAAAGTGAAGCTGAGAAGCAATACGCGATAGCACACGGGTCCCATGCATGTTGCAGAGAAGCCGGCGTCGCCGCGTCGTCATTGGCATAGTAGACCGCGAACGCAAAATCGTGATTTGTCAACAGGCGTATGACGTCGCAGTCACATGGTTTCGCGTGGGAAATCCAAACATCCCGCAAAACTCGCGTTAAACGTTACGTCACGCGGGGTGGAATGAAAGCGATTAAAGCATGACATGTAAAACAAACGGTCCTTGCATCTTTCAAATGATTTAAATTTTTAGAGGAACTAGCTTATCTTAGCCAAAATTTCATTGTTTTAGGAGGGATTCTAACCCACAACCTTTGGTGTCCGCCACAGATACATTACCGACTGTCCACTCAAGGTATGCTCGCACTGCTTGGGGACAAGCGGGGCTTACGTGTATGTCGGGTGGCCTTTCACTTAAAGTGGTACCTTACGACTGCATGCCAATGAGTATGTGCGTAATTAGAGAGGGCCATGGGCCGCTGTTACGTCTTACATGTAAGGAGGAGCTGAAGTGTCCCCTTATTATTTTCAAGCTGTCCTTGCGGACTTGCAATGCGAGCCAAGCGCTCTCTTGTCGCGTGCCTGCCTGCACTACCTCGCTTCTCCTTTCCCTAAACCCTACACATGCCCCATGGCGTTGCCTGATGACCCACGCTGAAGCGACTTCTGCAGATACTCCAAGCTGCGCCCTGCACCAAGGACATTTCCTAATCAATAAAGTTCATTTAATTTCCCAAGTCTTCATTTTTGTTTTTCTTTTTAATACGAGGACACTGCTTGCCATACGCGGCGGTGGACATTGCCAGTCGAAAACGCCTCTGAACCTCAATAAATAGGTCGATGGTTTAAACGTTACGAGTTACAAGCAATCACTGTTCGTTTTGAGCTTTGTAGTGAACCAACACGTATAACTGAGTGCGACTCTGACCATCGTGCTCAATTGTACGCGTCGACCCGAGTGCACATGACATGAATTTTTGAAAATTGTCGCTGAAACGGTGTGATGTGTCAACCGATAGTACAAAGAGAGTTACTTTTCTTTTTTAGTCATCCGCGATTCTGTGGCGTTTCTAGCGTATGTGCTCTCTGATGAAAATATATGCAGCATTCAGCATGCAATATATGTATATGCAGCATGATGAAAATGATAGCGGCTCCTGAGCTCAAGGTCGCCGGATCGAATGCGACCGTGGCGCCTGTATTTTGACAGAATCAAAAACGTTCTTGTGCTGTGCGATGTGCACATTAAAGAGCCCCAGGTGGCCGAAATTAGGAAGCCGTCATTACGGCATGCCCAATGCCCATATAACGCTTCGGGACGTTAAGCCACACACACACACATCCTGCCTCAGTAGAAAAGGTGTCACCGTAATATAGCAGAGGGACCACATCGTGCGTTCTGTGAACCCCATTTAGAGAGACCACAAGCAGGCACTGCCAGTAAGCATGAGGAGCAGAAAAATATGTGTAACTTCGGGATCTAAATTCGTTAAAAAGATGTTTGACTAGCTGGAGTTCACGACTGGCGAAGCTCTATGCAGACGAAGACGAATAAGACGTGGGGTTCAAGACCTGTCCGATTTCGTTTCTCATCACGACAGCATGCCTTTCGGCATAGAGAAGGGAACTAAAGATTGTGAAGGCTCAAGAATAATCACGACCGTCCGGGTTCTTTAACGTGCGTAAACGAAATATGTAAGGGGACGTCGGACTTTCAGGGTAAGACGATTAACTCCCTGTGGCGCGATCCCCAGATCTAACCACCGAGGGGTGCAGGGGTCGACCCAGGAGATGGTTCGTATCGGAGTAGAACAGTCCACACGAAAAGAGGTTAAAAAAGGGTGACATAACGCACTCGTGTCGGAAACGCTGCAGCACAGTGCAGCACAGGACAGATCGGTAGACATATTAGACACCGCGCAGGAGATGTCGGCTGTCCGGAAGGTCGCCCGCAGGTACGCATTGTATCGCCGTCGTATGCGTTATACTGCATATCATTGCACGCTTAACTGCGCAAACAAGTTCAAATTTTACCTCCTTGTTGGTAGCAGTGATATCCATTTTTATAACCTGTGTTTGACAGTTTCTGCTGGTTTATAACAAGCTGAAATGGCTGCTCTCTTACAAGACAATGTCCATATCCGGCAGCGTAAGATTTCCACTCACCGGCGTTGAGGCCGATATTTATTTCGTTTTCCGAATTTTTCTAGCCTATGAGCTCCGTTTTCATGCAAGTAGAACGTAGTGCCCTGTCGATACAGGACAACTCAAGTTAAATATCCTTTTAGTGTTTTCTGCACGCTCCGTTCCATTCGTTCAGTCAGCAAGCAAGCCCAAATTGTTAGCATCAGGAGCTACGCATATGGCGGCACTGTTTGCACGCATCACAAACACTCTCGTGCGGCGGGAGTACTGTCGGCCCAGAGGAGGGGTGCCGAGTCAGCGCGACGACAGAACTGAAGTGTGAGTAGTGGACTAAAGATAAACAACCACGAGCAGCTCAAAGTGCGATATCTAATTCTCAAATTACTACACATTGCTCTTTCTGAGAAAGTAGACTATGCTTTCATAAAAAAGTAAACACCACAGGAGGCCTCCTCGCATCGCGAAGCTGTTGTCCTGCACCGCGATTTATCAAGCTCTTTCCAGGCCACACTCAATAATTCATACCTCTGGAGCAAACATAATAGTAGCGGCACTGCATCTTCTGCTAATATGCTCGCGAGTAGCACGGTACTGTGCCAAATTCCATGTCGGTAGTCGACATATCTGTCTTCACGACACCTATATGCCGCAGATCCCGCTTTTTTCACTACGCGTACATCTAGTTCACTAAAAGCACAGCCAGTGCACTTAAGCAGTACAGCCTAGCAGACGACGCGGCAACTGGCAAACGCTCTGTACGCATGCTCGTAATCTCATGTTTTCCCACTGTGGTCCATGTGGCATTGTTTCTCAATATTACCCGGAGAGAAAGCTGACGTCGCCGTCTTAAAGCCCTTCATCCACTGCGAGAATGCTGGGAAGGCGAGGTTTTGTATTTGGACAACTTTATGTGGCTCTACAACGAGGAGTGGAAGGAGACGGACTTCTGTTCCATCCCGTGAGCAACGGATAACCTTAGTCCTACCGACCCCGCACTGTCTATCCAGCTCTCGTTTATATACTACCGCACCCAAGAAGGTTATAGTTTATATGTCCTCCATGACCGCACCTCTACTCCGAAAATACACGACACGGTGACAAAGGCATGTCTCCCCTTTCCTGTCTAGCTTCCGCTGCCGAGCCATAGAAAGCTGTCCGTGAGTACTGGGTAGAAAACGAGGATTCTGCCTCGAAATCGGTAGCTGCGGCCCGAGCTCTCCTATGTGCGCATATTAAATTATTTTAATGGTGCAACAAATCTAACACAAGTGTTAGGCGCACCGCCGTGTTAATTCAGTGCTTAAGACATTCGATTACTAAGTCACGGGTCCCGGTTTCGATCCAGCCGCGGCGGCCGCGTTTGAATGGAGAGGAAGCGTAAAGTGTCCGTGCACTGTGCGATGTTAGTGCTCATTAAATAATCCCAGTTGGTCGAAACTATCCGGAGCCCTCCACTACGGTGTCATGCCTATCCTGACTCGCATTGGGACGGAAAACTTCACCAAGTCAGCAAACTTCCATGGAAATTTGCATAGCATTCCTTCGAGACTTGCCTCGAGAATAGTCGCGTGTCAGGGCTCAATCGGAATTTTATGCTGGACAATCTACGTTTTATGCCCGCTTTTTAGGCTTGCGTCTCTGTACTGTGGATGAAGTGCAGCGCTTCTCCAGCTTTCTCACTGGGTAATAATATCAAGAAACGATATGCTTGATGGGACGCTGACACTGCCGTCATAGTTATTGCCAAAAACTGCAGTGTGTTTTTAAAGGGCATCTGAGCTGGGGAGAAAATGCGACGAGTCCGAGATGCACATCAAAAGGCATTAGCTGATGATGCGCCCCTTGCGCCGCAGGGCTCCCATCACCCACGTACTTCCAGGGTAGTCTGTCCTTCCATGTGGGCCTGCCCAGCTGCTCCCTGGAAAGCCTGCACACTGACTTTATGCCCACGCTGACCAAGGCGCTGCTCGACCGGGCAGCTGACGTGTGCCTGCAGGCTGTCTGCGACAATGTCACCTTTGTATGCGAGACGGGCGTGCTACGAAACGCGTCCGATCCTTCGTCTGCCTCTGACGCAATGAAGGTTGTTTGGACAGTCCAGGTTGGTGGCTTGCAAGCTGCGTTTTCGGAGCAGTCCTCAGATCGCGATCGTCCCCTGTAAGACACCTCCAAAAGCAGTCTAGCTGCTGTCGTTTGAGCAAAAATACAACTTCAAATACAACCATGGCGAGTCTCGTAGCCGACATTGTTGTCTTGGCATGAAATGATCATTAAACTGTTTGTTTATTACTCTTAATTAAAGCCCTCTACTTAAGGTGATATATTACTGCTCCGAAGGTTTAATTATGCTCTGCAATGTGACAAGGCATCCAAAATTGAGAAAAAAAATGTCATTATTCAGTATACTTTCATCACGGAGATTTGCATCGTTTTCACTATGGGCACGTTAGCTCCAAAAATAATATTTTTCATTGCTTTTACCATGGGGCAGGCGCGACACAGTGCCAGCACCAGCTATGACATTCCTGAGGCAGAGATTGTCATCGAGCAAATCCAAGTGCTCACTCACGACATAGTGACGTCAGACACAGGATTCTACCAGGATATTGCTAAAGTGGGCGGCGACCTGTGGCAAGATTCCTTCCGCCAGTACCGATTCACTCTGGTATGCAGCAGCCGCGGCTTCGCCATCGATGCTGACACGGCTCAATGCGGTAGGTGTCAAGCTACTGAGTGTACTGCGTCCATTGCGCCAGCTTTTCTTACTTTCATCGCATCCTTGCTTTATGCAGTGCAATGTCCCCGTGGAACATTTGAGGAGCATGGCGCTTGCCACCTGTGCCCTATGAACCATTACCAGGACTCCGAAGGCCAGACGAGCTGCAGACCCTGCCCCAAGCACACTTTCTCATCGAGAGGGGCCAAGACGGTCGAGAACTGCACTGGTGAGCTTTCACGGGGACTACCATATGGACAACAATGCGCCAGTGTTAAGAGACTAGAAAGCGGCAGCTACTTCATGTTTTTGCAGAATCGTGGCACGAGTGATTGATTCGCGGCCTTCACACTTGGTTGCTGCTTTCAGTGCTCGCTTTCCTTCCTTTGGTTCTTCAAATGCTGTGTATCCTGCAACCGAACAAACATCTCGACGAACTTTAGTGCAATCGCCTCGCTTATTTGCTCGAAACTCAGTAGAATATTGACCCCCATTGGTTGTTATCGGCATCTGCAAAACGTAGCATGGGCATAGCTTCGTGGCAAATGTGGTTAATTTACTTGGAAGCAGATTGGCTCTTATCGGCAAAGCAGTGCGACTCATGCAACGTGCACAGAGCAGCATATATAACTGCTAAGACTATAGCTCGCAACAGGCGCAGTTGAGCGCCGAAAATAACGCCGACTTGTTCGGCCGGCAACCTTAATCACGCGCACGAATGAGAATCTGGATCCAGCAGCGATTAATAATCCAGTAGCTGTGATGTACTCGGACGATTGGATCGGTCCGCGTAACAGGGTTTCCATCTGTCAGGAAGAAACAAGAACCGGAAGAGCAAGTACAACTTTCATTTATTTCTCTCTCATCTACGAAGGCTGTCAAAGGACTCTGGTTTTCATCCCTACAGGATGGCGGAGGAAGCCTCGAATGGTCTGATCTAAGGTCACTAAAGCTGTGTTTAACATTACAACATCCGGTTAATGGTAATTTTGTATTGGAGCCGTTGAAGCGGATTCACCCTCTCTGGCAAACGATGAGAGGCAAATGATAGGAGGTGATATCTAAGCGACCCTCTAATGTTCTTTTTTTTTTTTTCGCAATGGCCACTGCGAACTAATTTATTTCCTCTATTCATAAGAACAACCATATCAATTGCGAACACTGCGAAATGGTAATTTTGCTAGGGCTCATTATTTTTCTTGGCGAAAAAGAAAAGCAAAAAAAGAAAAGATCAGTGCTTTGTCTTAAGTCTTTCCTTACCGTGGGAAAAATGACAATTTTTTGAAGGTTTCGGTAGTCTTTTTTTTTTCTGTGTGTGTTCGTGCGAAACATATTACATTTAATATATTATATAATGCACAAAATGGAAGCTAAGATTTTTAAACCATATAAGTCTGACCAACTAAGTATTTATTGCAAAGCAAGATTTTAATTGTCAAGAAACAAGATATTACAGGAAAATTAAAAAAAAAAAAAAACTATGCTTGTCCCTGAAAAGGAAAAAGTCACCATTTATTCGGAACATGCAATATGTTGGGCATCGATCGCCACTAGCTGTGAAAAAACAAAATTTCGAAGTTGAACGGTATTCTCGGCGCAAAATAACTGGACAAGCAAAACCAGGCCAAAGACGAAAGCGAAACTTACTGGCACGCCGACGCCGATGTTCCAGCCTGGTTTCCGTCGTCACCTCTGTCAAAACCTTATTCCGACGTTAAAGGCAGCGTGTTCAGACGCTGCTGCTCGAGGTGTCCATAAAGTCCACCGCAGACCAGGCGAAGTCGGAAGATCTGCAACATTTTCGAGCTGGTCTTTCTTGTTTTCGACTTGAAGGCTATATGTTACGGCGCCTTTGGAATGCGGTTACACATTGGCGCCTCAAGAGAGAAAAAAAAAGCAAAACCAACATTGGAAATGGAACTTCAGTTGTCTCATTACGTGCCACATGGCTCAGCGTGTCCGTAAGCAAAGTGGAGGCTCCAAAATTGCCTTGCGAAGTTGTCAGCGGACGCTCAGTGGGCGCGGCAAGGAAAGAGTTAAAATTTCTGTATGCGCCGCAGAATGGCCTACATTGTCACGATTTCAGAGTGTGTCATTGTGCATATTCACAAAATTTTAGGTCGTTACTTTTAACGCTTTCTGCTGGTAATACTTGTTTATCTTAACCACTATTTTCGTCGCGCCAGAGTAGAATGATGCTCATTCTTTTTTCACTATAGAATTAGAAAGTCAAGCGAAATCTTAAAGGTTCTGTGTAGCCTGCAGCCGGGGCGATGCGCTGAGGCGGACAATGCATATTGCGAGAAAACACCTTTCGTTGCAAACACTTCCCGCGTGCACCGCTTGCCTATAGGCCACCGATCATGCTTTGCCATTCGTCCTTTACGTTACTTAGCGAAGCAATGTCATTGGCGGGTCGCTAAGGTATTCCTCATTAGCTTTTATCCCCAGCTTTTTTCAGTCCAGATCTCTGGATAGTAAATGCGTGATTAATGGTACTGGAGAAAACGTGCCTCCTCCTCTGACACCCTTCTTGGTTGGGATTACACGTATTACCTTCCATATGAATGGCTGTGGCCGCTATGCAATCGCTGTAGATATTTCTCAGCAATTCATCGTATGACTTTTTTAGCCCTTGGTTCCGTAGGGCCTGCGCATCTGCTGAGCTTTTGTCCGAGTGAAATTCTTCCTGGTAATTTATGAAGGCTATATAAAGGGGTTGGTTATATTCTGCACGTTCCTCTGCCACCGGGCTGATGGTGTGAATATGGTCTGTTGTCTAGGAGAGCCTTTACGAAAGCCACCCTTATCATTTGGTTGACTAGGTCTTTGTAGATGCCTTGCAGGAAATGGACAGTAAGATGACAATCTTATAATTTTTCAAGCCCCTGAGGTTCACTTCCTTATATAGATTAATATCTATAAGGAATCTTCCAAGATTCTGCTACATTTGAGGGTATGATGGTTTGTTTTGTAGGGTGTTACATTTGGCGCGCGTGGGCCTGGGGTAGCGTACCGCTGCGGCGCGCGGCCCCTCGGTAGCGTTGGTCTGGCGGCTCCGTGGACGGCGGACGGCATCAAAGGTGCCAGCAAAGACGAGGCGTCTTTTAACGAAACAACCTTTACTGTAACATCAGGAAGAAACGGGCAGTGAAGCTGACCCGGAGAGATTACAGACACTCTCACACAGCTGGTGTCTAGCGTCGTGCCAACGGCGCGTCAAAGTAGTCTCTCTCAGCGGAGTCGGCCGCTGCTTTTTATAGTTTTTCCAGTTCACGGGGAAAGGGTAAACCCTCACAGGAAAGGGAGAGCCAAACATGTTGGTTCACGACGAATGACTCAATCGCAGGTGTTCCGACCTCATCTCCTCCACCTCCTGCAGACAGGAGAGGGCGACGCACTTTCCCTCGAGCTCCAGGCTTGGCCACCTTTTGCACACACACGCACGCACAGGAACACGCTGAGACTTGTCGGCGGGAGGAATCGTTGCGCGGCCGATGAACGGCGTCGAAATGGCCGATCCGCTCGCGGTTCTGCCTGTTGCTATGCGGTGGCCGCGTCAGCTGTCCCACTTCTCGGTGGAGAAACGTAACAGACTGCCCCGCCGGGGAAGGGAGATCCCGAAGGGCAGGGGACTGCATCCGCTGTCCGGAGGGATCGGGATGTTGCTGCTAGCCGGGGTTGTCCAACTCAGCTTCTCTTGAGCTCAAACAGCCTGAAGAAGTCCTTGGCAAGTCCGGGTTTCCAAGGCACTCTGCAACTTGTCTTCAGGAGAGATTTCTGACAACCCACAACGTCACAACCACGCTAAAGACTCAACCGGTCAGCCAGCAAGCACGGCACAAACTTCACTAAGTTCTGCCAGACTATTTCCCTCTTATGCCCCCATCTATACTAAAGGGCAGCTTAGCAGCACTTGGAACGCGTCCACAAATTTGAAAATCGCATTTTCAAAACAGCATTTCAAACAAAGATAATACAATACAAATTTTCAAAATCCTATGTCAGGAAGAAAAACACCAACTAGTGAATAAAAGGCTTCTTCTCAAGTTATGGGCTTCGACTTAAGCCATCGGCAT
>JAJIZL010044285.1:8402-19882 GCA_023969395.1 Amblyomma maculatum
ACTATTTGCTATGAATCGAAAAAAAGGGTTTCCTGATAGAAGACTCACTGTATACTGGTCTGTCCGCTTTCTTCGGTTTCCTTGAAGCGCAGTTTTCTGTTGGACCAAACTTGCATTAGTGTAATATGAACAATACCTACACAACATTTTACTGCATAAAATGAGGTTCACTTTCGGTTATCGTCTCTTTCAGAGACGTTGTGAAATGCAGTGGAATGGCTGCTAATTTACTGTTTGCTATGAATCGAAAAAAAAAAACGTTTCCTGATCGAAGACTTACTGTATACTGGTCTGGCCACTTCGGTTTCCTTGAAGCGCAGTTTCCTGTTGGAACAAATTTGCATTCGGTTAATATGAAAAATACCTACACAACATTTCACTGCATAAAATGCGGTTCACTTCCGGTTTTCGCCTCTTTCAAGGACGCTGGGAAATGCAGTTGAGTGGCTGCTAATTTACCGTTTGCTATGAATCGAAAAAAAGAATGTTTCCTGATCGAAGCCTTACTGTATACTGGTCTGGCCACTTCGGTTCCCTTGAAGCGCAGTTTCCTGTTGGACCAAATTTGCATTCGGTTAATATGAAAAATACCTACACAACATTTTACTGCATAAAATGTGGTTCACTTTCGGTTTTCGCCTCTTTCAAGAACGTTATGAAATGCAGTTGAGTGGCTGCTAATTTACCGTTCGCTATGGATCAAAACAAAAAAAAAGGGTTTCCTGATCGAAAACTCACTGTATACTGGTTTGTCCGCTTTTTTCGGTTTCCTTGAAGCGCAGTTTCCTGTTGGACAAAATTTGCATTTGTGTAATATGAACAATACCTACACAACATTTTACTGCATAAAATGTGGTTCACTTTCGGTTATCGTCTCTATCAGGGACGTTGCGAAATGAAGTGAAGGGACTGCTAATGTACCCTTAGCTCTGTAAAGTTTCTTTTTCTGGCATGTAATACAAATCAACAAAACAAAAGCTGCCTTCGTGCCTGCTTAACATTGCTGTTCTTCTTTATGTGTTCGTCGCTTCAAAGGCATCATGAGGGATTAGCGTGGCTGCAGAAAAACGACGAACTGTCGTGTGGCTTTGCTCCTCTTTGTGTCATTGACATGAAGCGTCTGAGGTAAATTGTAATACGGCTATTGGTTCCGCATTTCGAGGATAACTTAGGTTGACGATAAAAGGCCAGCTATGCGAGCGAGCTGGCAGCCTGAACAAGTATGCTGCTCTTGATCGGCTATGAAAAAATTTCAGGCAAGTCAGGAAGCTGATGGCTTGTGCTCGAAGCTTTCGGTTCATTGTCGAGAAAAGTTGGCCCTCAATAAAGTGCTCAATTTAGCTGGCTACTACAATCTCGCATCATCAAAATATTCCGATAGCAATATCCAAAATAAAAAAAAATAATATTTCAATTAGTCGCACTGCTTAGAGAGTGTATTCAAAGGCATGAAATGGGAGCAGCTAGGCATCAGGGGCGATGGAGGATCTCAGTAATCTGCAATTCGCTGATGACATTGCCTTGTTAAATAACTCTGCGGATGAACTGCAAAGAATGATTGATGATCCAGACAGGAAAAGTTGAAAGGTAGGCCTAAACGGTATTATGCAGGAGACTAAATTAATGGTGAAGAGACAGGGAAAGGAAGGGCTGTTTGAAATAGCTAAGTGGCGAAGTGCTGGCAGTGGTAGGCGAATATGTCTACTTAGGAAAAATAGTGATCGCAGATCCAGACCACGAAATGGGAATAAATAAGAGAATAAGATTGGGATGGAGCACATTTGGAAGGTACTCAAACATTATGACAAGAAGCTTACCGGCATCACTCAAGATGAAAGTGTATAACTGTTGCATCCTACCGATACTCGCCTATGGGGCTGAAACATAGAGGTTTGTAATGATGGCGACATCGGGTCGACGCGGGAGCTGCCGCTTTTTACCATCAAGGAAAGAAGTCCCGACCGAAAGAGGTGAACGGTCAAGAACGGTGACGGCGAGACGCCACATGGAGTGGCCATCACAAAAGAAAACCGGAAAGGGACGCGAGGTTGTTCCGGCGATCAGCGACAGCGGTCAACTAACGGACATCTGGAACAAAACGTTCAAGTTTTCCCGGTGTTTCCCGCATCGGACGGTACCCTGAAAGTGGCCACGCGGACATCTCTTCTGAGAATTCCAACCAAGTGACAGGCGGGGTCGTCGCTGGCTACCCTTCCCCAATTGCTCTTGCTGACGGCGCGCGGCGGCCCGTTCGACGCAGGTATGTCCCAGACCATGAGACGCCGACAGATACCAAGCTCCTAGTGTGCTGCCATCTATACACCGCCACAACGGTTTCCTCTTCCCCACCAAGTCTAAACTTTCGAGGGGGCGTGTCTGCGAGAGTGAAAGTGCGTCAATATGAGTGACATTAAAGTGATAAGGACACTCCCTCAACAACGAGCCCGCCCTTCGCCTAGGAAACCTGGGGAACACGAACCCTTTAAAACTCTGTGTGTGTTCGGGCATTGTCAGTTCTTCTCTAGTCCTATTAACCATGTTAATAAACAAAGTTTTCGTCCTTTTACTCCCAACTCCTTCGCTCAGCGGCACTTCTTCCGGAGGTGGAGCGGGCGTCGATGCTGCCGAGGATCCGTCCAGCGGCACTCTACTCCCACCTTTAACAAAGTTAACGGAAAGGGTTCTACTTAAGTTGAGAACAACGCTGAGGGCTATGGAACAAAAAATGGTAGTAGTAACGTTAAGAGATAGGAAGCGTGCAGATTGGGTCAGAGAAATAACTCAAGTTACTGACATTCTAGTCGAAACTAAGACATGAGCATGGACAGGAAATGTGGTTCGAAGAGAGAATAGCCAATGGCCTCTATGAGTAACCAATTGAATTCTAAGACACGGAATGCGTAGCAGGGGGCGGCAGAACATTAGATGGGTGAATGAAATTGAAAAGTTCGCATGGTTCAAGTGGATGCAACAAGCATAGGGCCGGGTTTATTGGAGGAATGTGGAAGAGGCCTTTGCCCTGGTATAGTCCGGATGATGATCAAGTCGCACTGTCTTTTCGAGAGGAGAAGAAACGACAACTAACGGTGTATTGCATTCACGCCATCCGTCATGCAGGGGTCGCCAGCGTGACTCTGACGGCTATCTGCAACAAACGACGACAGATGGCGGCACATTAAAAGGAGCGTCCCCATTCGCAGGTCCCGTCCTTTTTTCTCTCTCTCGTGGTTTGCTTCACCCGTGTCTGTCTGCCTGCGTCCGCCAGAAATCTCAGCGCTTCCGAAATAATTTGGATCTCTTTTGCCAGAATGTGAACGTTTTCGGAAAAGGTTTCTTGTAAATATACTCCAAAAGAAAATAAAATGGTCTGACCCGTGACCAAAGGACGAAGATCTCTAGCTGCGTGGAGTAAGCCTCCTCTGTGTGTCCCGCTTTTGCGGCGGCCCTGATTGGTCGAGACGGGATGACTTCATGGAGGTCTCGACCAATCACAGAGCACCACCACAGTATGCCCGAATGCTGTTCCTTGCCAAGGCTGTTGAGCACAACCTTAATCTTCTGCATATTGATTTTTAAGCCTACCTTTCTTTTTTTCCTGTCTAGGTCATCAATCGTTATTTGCAGTTCATTCCCCGAGTTACTTAGCAAGGCAATGTCATCAGCAAATCACAGATTACTGAGGTATTCTCCACCTACCCTTATCCCTAACTGCTCCCATTCCAGGTCTCTGAATACTTCCTCTAAGCAAGCGGTGAATAGTACTGAGGAGATCGTGTCTCCTTGCCTAACACCTTTCTTTGTGGGAAGTTTCTTACTTTCCTTATGCAGAACTATGATTGCTGTGCTGCCACTATATATACCAGCACTTTCAGGTAGGGCTCGTCTACCCCCTGTTTTCGCAATGCCTGCATCACCGCCGAGGTTTTTGTTGAGGCAAATGATTTTTCTTAATCAATGAATGCTATGTGTAAGGGCTGGTTATATTCCGAGCATTTTTCTATCACCTGGTTGATGGTATGGATATGATCGAAAAAAAACAGGTAAAAAAAGCAGGTTTCCTAAAACCTGCTTGATCATTTGCTTGATCGCAGTCTAAGGTTGTCCTGATTCAATTAGCGACTACCTTAGTAAATACCTTATACGTAACAGACAGTAAGCTGATTGTTTTAAAGTCCTTAGAGTCCCCTTTCTTCTGAATGAGGATAATGTTTGCATTCTTCCATGGTTCCGGCACCGTCGATGACACGAGGCACTGCGTATAATGGGTGGCCAGTTTTTCTAGCACAATATCCCCCCCGTCCTTTAACAAATCTGTAGTTATCTGATCCTCTCCGGCTGATTTCCCCCCTTTCATAGTTTCTAATGCTTTCTTGACCTCGTCCTTCGTCACTGGTGGAACGTTTGACTGTTTCTCCCTCCCGCCAATCTCATTACGGTCCTGACTACTTTGGCTACTGTATAGATCTGTATCGAGCTCCTCAGCTTGACTATCGTGTCCATATTCGGGATGACGTTGCCCGCCTTGTCCCTTATCGCATACATCTGGTTTTTGCCTATGCCCAATTTCTTTTTTACCGCTTTAAGGCTTCCCCCGTTCTTAACAGCATGCTCAATTTTCTTCATGTTATACTTCCTTATATCGGCCACCTTGCGCTTATTGATTAGCTTTGATATCTCGGCCAATTCTATCTGGTGTGTTGGATTGGAAGCGTTCATACTCTGGCGTTTCTTAATCCAATCTTTCGTCTCCTTAGACAGGTTACCGGTATCCTCTCTAACTATCCTACCACCTACTTCTACAGCGCACTCAGTAATGATATCTCTGAAGTTATTGTTCATTGCTTCTAGTGTAATGTCGCCATCCTCGGTGACAGCTGAATATCTATTCTGTAGCGAGATCCTGAACTCTTCTGCCCTCCCCCTCACCACTAATTCGTTGATGGGTTTCTTTCTTACTAATCTGTTGCATTCCTTCTTCTGATTTAGGCTAATTTGGGACCTCACCATCCTGTGGTCACTGCATCGCACTTTCCCGATTACCTCTACATCTTGTATAATGGCGGGGGTTGAACATAGTATGAAGTCAATTTTATTTTTAGTCTCCCCGTTAGGACTTTTTCATGTCCATTTCCGGTTATTCCGTTTGCTGAAGAAGGTATTCATGATTATTATGTTACTGCGCCCTGCAAACGCAACTAGTAACTCCCCCCTGCTATTCCTAGAACCAATGCCATAGTCACCTACTGCCCGGTCTCCTGCCTGCTTTTTCCCTACCTTAGCATTGATGTCGCCCATTAGTACAGTATATTGCGTCTTTACTTTTCGCATTGCCGATTCGCACGTCTTCGTAGAAGCTTTCAACTGCCTGGTCACCATAACTATACGTGGGTGCATAGGCCTGTACAACCTTCAGTTTGTACCGCTTAGTAAGCCTAATTACGATGCCTGCCACCCTCTTATTAATACTATAGAATTCATCTATATTACCCGCTATGTACTTATTGACAAGGAAACCTACTCCTAGTTCTCGCCTCTCCGGTAAACCTCGATAACACAGTACATGCCCATCCTTCAGTACAGTGTATGCCTCATTAGGCCTCCTAACCTCACTAAGCCTTATGACATCCCATTTCATACCCTCTAGTTCCTCTAACGGCATTCCTAAACTAGCTTCACTAGCTAGAGTTTTAGCGTTAAACGTTGCCAGGTTCAGTTTCCAATGGCGGCCTGTCCAGCGGAGCCAGAAATTCTTAGTACCCCCTGCTGCGTCAGAGGTCTGACCGCGCCGTGGTCAGTTGTTCTGCAGCCGCTGGTGACTGAGCGCCGGGGTTTTATGGAGCTAATCATAGGAGGTTGCGGCCAATTACTACAGCAGGGTGGCCAACTGCTGTTCTGGTAAGGGAGTGCGTTGCCGGAGGTGTTCACCGGCATCAGGTCGCACCCCATACCTGTTTATGCAATTGCATCGACACGCGGATGGTTGTTTTTTTTTCGGTGGAGAATTGCGCGGCACGGGGATTTGAAAACCGGTCCTCTGGCATGCGAGGCGGACGTTCTGCCGCTACGCCCACCACTGCTATATATATATATATTGTAAAAGAAGGCTAGGTCGAGACGGCGAGGTCGTGACGGCAAGGACAGCCAAGCCTTGTCTAGCGTTTTAATCCGATCAGGAACTCAGGCGCGCGCCGGAGCCGGCGCCGCGGGACGATGATGATGGTATGTACAAATGAAAGAAGAAGATCATGGCATGTACAACTGAAAGAAGGTCCACAGAAGGCTCACACAATCTGCCCGGGGGGTCGGAAGCGGCCAGCCTGGTCGCTCCTAATTAACCGATGTACCGCGGCGCACAAACGGTTTCAAGCGAGAAACATGAACAATTTCAGTTCCACGGTGGCGTCGATCGGCTGGGGGATCAACAGGCGTGACTTTGTAGTTAACTGGAGAAGTTTGGCTGATAATCTCGTAGGGACCAAGGTAGCGGTGGTGGAATTTGTCACTAACGCCAGGGGTGCGCAGTGGTGTATACAGCAGTACTTCGTCACCGGGACGATAAGAGACCACGCGATGCGTAGAATCGTAGCGACTCTTGCGGTCTTCCTGGCACGCTGCTGTGTTGAGGCGGGCAAGATGACGGCATCTGGCCACACGAGATAAGAACTGGGTAGGTACTGATGTGGAGTAGTCGGGCGTAGAGAAGAAGGAAGCGTCGAGAATTGTAGTGGGAGGACGGCCATAAACGAGGAAAAATGGAGAATAACCGGTAGTCCGTTGTACTGCTGTGTTATAGGCGAAAGTGACGAATGGTAGAATAGTGTCCCAATTTCGATGATCCGGTGTGATGTACATGGAGATCATATCGGATAAGGTGCGGTGAAATCGCTCAGTCAGCCCGTTAGTCTGGGGATGGTAGCTTGAGGTTGTCTTATGAAGGGTGGATGACGCGTGAAGAACTTCGGCAACGACTGCCGATAAGAAGGCCGTCCCGCGGTCGCTTAGGAGCACCCGAGGAGCGCCATGGCGCAATACAATTGATCGCAAAAAGAAATTTGCTACTTCTTGAGCGGAACCGGTCGGTACAGGTGCTGTCTCAGCGTAGCGTGTAAGGTGGTCGACAGCTGTTATAATCCAATGGTTACCCCCATCGGAGAGAGGTAGGGGACCATATAAGTCGATGCCGACTACGTCGAATGGCGTGGCGGGACAAGGAACAGGTTGTAGAAGGCCAGCGGGCGAAGACGTCGGCCGTTTGCGACGTTGGCACAGAGGGCAGGATGCGACGTATTTGGCAACGCAGGAAGATAGGCCAGGCCAAAAGAATCGTTTTTTCACTCGGTCGTAGGTTTTGTCAACACCAAGGTGACCTGCAGTAGCGTCATCGTGGAGAGCCGCCAGTATACGTGGACGAAGCACACGCGGCACGACTGGGATCCAGCGAGTTCCATGAGGGCAATACACGAAGCGGAGTAGGATGCCATCTTCGAGCTTAAAATTGCTAAGTTGTCGGCGAAGCCGAGCATTGGGTGGGTCCGAAGCGCCAATAAGGCGGTCGATGATGGGTCGGCAGTAGGAATCGGCTAATTGCTGTGAGCGGAGAGCGTGTTTGTTTTCAGAGTCATCAAATGAAACTGTTGTGATATACGTCGGAGAAAGAGATGGTCGGCTGTGGTCATAGGTGGAAATGCATTGGGAAGAAAAACAGCAAGCCGATTCCGAAAGCGGACAGCGAGAAAGAGCGTCGGCGTCTTGGTGTTGGCGACCCGATTTATAAGTGACGTCGAAATTGTATTCTTGCAGGCGTAGAATCCAACGGCCAAGTCGGCCTGTCAAATTTTTGAGCGAAGACAACCAGCAAAGAGCATGGTGATCGGTCACAACTGTGAAATGCCGACCATATAGGTAAGGGCGAAATTTTTGGACAGCCCAGACGACGGCAAGGCACTCCTGCTCGGTAATGGTGTAGTTTTTCTCAGCTGGAGTCATAGTCCGACTGGCGAAGGCAATCACTTTCTCACGCGAAGTTGCATCGCGCTGCAGGAGTACAGCTCCAAGACCGAGACCACTAGCATCAGTGTGCAGGATGGTTGGAGCGCTGTCACTGAAGTGGCCAAGAACAGGGTCTGATGTGAGGGCGTGCTTCAGATTATTAAAAGCGGCTTCGCACTGTTCAGTCCACACGAAAGTGCTGCGTGCTTTAAGTAGTTCATGAAGTGGAGCAGCAATACTTGCAAAATGCTTTATAAAACGCCGGAAATAAGACGCCAGGCCGAGAAAACTGCGCAATTCTGTAATCCGTTGTGGACGAGCAAAGTTCAAGACCGCGATGATTTTTTCAGGGTCTGGACGAATGCCGTCATGGCTGACTAGATGTCCCAATATTTTAATTTCCTTCTGTGCAAAGTGGCACTTCTTGGTGTTGAGCTGAAGGCCCGCTGAAGCGAGACACGTGAGGACCTCATTCAGACGCGTGAGATGGTCGTTAAAAGTTGACGAAAAGATGACAATGTCATCCAAGTAACATAAACAGGTTCTCCATTTTAGGCCACGAAGCACAGTATCGATCATTCTTTCAAATGTCGCTGGTGCGTTACAAAGTCCGAAAGGCATAACATTAAATTCGTAAAGGCCATCGGGAGTTGAGAAAGCGGTTTTTTCTTTATCGTCCTCGTGCATAGGTATTTGCCAATAACCTGAGCGGAGGTCCAAAGTCGAGAAATATTCGGCGCCTTGGAGAGAGTCAAGGGCGTCATCAATTCTTGGCATTGGGTATACATCTTTGCGGGTAATTTTGTTGAGTGCCCGGTAATCAACACAAAAGCGTACCGAGCCGTCCTTTTTTTTAACTAACACTACTGGGGAGGACCATGGGCTTGTCGAGGGACGAATAATATTGCGATGGAGCATGTCATTTACATTTTCTTCAATTACTTTTCGTTCAGAGAGGGAAACCCGATAAGGCCGTCGGCGAACGATAGAGTTACCTTCAGTAATGATGCGATGGTGCGCAACACTAGTCTGTCCGAGTGGTGGGGAAGTGGCATCAAAAGTGGCTTGGTGGTGTCGAAGCAATGTCAGCAGTTCTTGGCGTTGGTTCGGCGTGAGGTTAGGATTAATAGTCTTTGTGAGAACAGAAAGAGAGACGTCTGGCGAAACACGGCGCTGAGGCAGAGGGGCGGTGAGCACCATCAAGGACAAAGGTTGAACATCCACCATGCAGGGGAGAGAAGTTCCTTTTGGGAGCACGAGGGATTCACGTGAAGTGTTAGTGGCCGCTACTGTCGCTGAGCCGTTGCAGAACCTCACAAGACTTGACGGGAAGGCGATACCGCGTGCAAGATGACGATGAGATGGTGCGATGAGTACGTCCCCGTCAGTGATGTGGTCAGAAACAATGGTAAGCAGTTCTTCGCACTGAGGAGGCAAAACAGTTTCAGCGGCGGCAACTAGGGGATGATGTCGTTCAGAAACTTCAGATGAAAAATCGCTGTCTGTCATATGGATAACACGGTCGCCACAATAAATTAACGCCGAAGCGGCTGACAAAAAATCCCATCCTAAAATCATCAGATGCGCACATGGTGAGAGCACAGCAAACTGCACATGATGGCGGACGCCGTCAATAACAATTCGTACGGTGCACTTTGCTAAAGGGCGCAAAGGGACGTCATTGGCTCCACGGAGTTCAGGCCCATCATATGGTGTCGTCACTTTTCGCAAACGGTAGCACAAATCAGCGTGAATGACAGAAATTGCAGCTCCTGTATCAATCAATGCTTCGACCGGTAATCCTTCAGCGAAAACAGAAATCACATTATACGGGCGATCTGGAGGACTTTTGGTAAGTTCGCAGAGTGCAGTTTGACCTCCGGAAACTGCAACGCTTAGTTTTCCGGATGGCGGACAGGGATAGTTGTTGCGGGTCGGAGAGGGGAAACTGAGCGACGGTATGGGGATAGGGACCGACGTCGGGATGCATGGGTTCCACGAGGCTCAGACGAGGATTCTGGAGGTGGGGATGACCTTCGAGGTGGGCTTGGAGTAAACCGGCGTTGATAATATGACGTTGGAGGGATGTCACTTTCAAAGGTATCGTAACCACGGCGCTCGTTCTGGAGGCGGCGACGACAGACGCGAGATATATGTCCCCTGATGCCACAGTAATAGCAAATTGGTCGGGAGGGGCGCCAAGGTGCGTAATAGGGTGGTGCAGGTTGAGCCGTCGTTATTGCATTGACGTGATTGTAGTTTGGTGCCGGTCGAGGCGGGGGAACTAAAGGAGGGGGGGATGCTGTGACGTGCGCGTAAGTCGGTACTGAACGGGGTGCCGGAGGGCCAGATGTTATAGGTTCGGTGATTGTTGCCAGCTCTTCTTTGATGATGCTGCGAAGACCTGCGTCATTAGATGTTGCGGAAGGGTGTTCGCACCCGTGTCGACAGACAGGCTTGAGCGCCTGGAGCTCCTCGCGGATGATGGCTCGAATAAGTGCCCGCAGGTCGAGATCAGCATAGGTCGGGCCAGTAGCGTTGGCGGGCTGCAATCGGGAGGACTGCAGCTGGTCGATGCGTTGGCAGGTCGTAATAATGGAATCAATAGTTGAAGGATTCTGAGCAACTAGGATGTTATACGCCGCAGAATTGATTCCTTTCAAGACGTGGTGTACTCGTTCATGTTCCGCCATGGTGGGACTAATACGCCGGCAGAGTGCAAGTATGGCCTCTATGTAAGACGCATATGACTCATCAGGACCTTGACGGCGTGAAGCGAGCTTGGTCTTCGCGATCTCAGTCCGAACTGCTGGGTCGGCGAAGTACTGTCGGAACTGCTGTTTGAAGGTGGTCCAGTTAGTTGTGTGGGGCTCGCGGTTGATGAACCAAGTCCTGGCGACCTCAATAAGGTAGAACGAGATGTTGAGAAATTTCAGAGCATCGTCCCACCGGTTGTAGGCACTGCAGCGTTCGTAGGTGTCAAGCCAGTCATCGACGTCTTCATCGCGACGACCAGCGAACAGCGGCGGGTCGCGCTGTCGTGTGGGCACAGTCGGAGGGGGTGGTGCAGCCGAGGTAGAGGGTCCGGCTTGTTCGTGGGCACTGTCGGTAGACATAGCGATGGTGGCAGTTGCCAAACGGCGACCGGAACGTAGCTCCAGCGAGAGGCAGGGCCCAAGGCAGCAAGGGGATCAAATTTCGCCTCCACCACTTGTAAAAGAAGGCTAGGTCGAGACGGCGAGGTCGTGACGGCAAGGACAGCCAAGCCTTGTCTAGCGTTTTAATCCGATCAGGAACTCAGGCGCGCGCCGGAGCCGGCGCCGCGGGACGATGATGATGGTATGTACAAATGAAAGAAGAAGATCATGGCATGTACAACTGAAAGAAGGTCCACAGAAGGCTCACAATATTGACAATGTTTTGTTTGTTTTATTTTCTGTTGAGTTTGCGTTCGTATCGGTGACGTAGCCAGAAATTTTTTTCGAGGGGGG
>JAJIZL010044287.1:0-10330 GCA_023969395.1 Amblyomma maculatum
TTTGTTGGAAGTTAGCGCTCGTGGTGTTCGTCTCTCGTCTCTTGTGTCCTCGTCTTTTGCTGCACTATAGTGTATTGGAATCATGTACCAAAAAGCCCAAAAAACCCCGCTACTGAATTATATGGTCCCCTGCTTCTCTCCGATGGGGGTAACCATTGGATTATAACAGCTGTCGACCACCTCACACGCTACTCTGAGACAGCACCTGTACCGACTGGCTTCGCTCAAGTAGCAGCAAATTTCTTTTTGCGATCAATTGTATTGCATCATGGCGCGCCTCAGGTGATTCTAAGTGACCGTGGGACGGCCTTCTTATCGACAGTCGTTGCCGATGTTTTTCATGCGTCATTCACCGTTCATAAGACAACCTCAAGCTACCATCCCCAGACGAACGGTTTGACAGGGATTTAAGCACACCCTATCGGATATGATATCCATGTACATCACACCGGATCATCGAAATTGGGACACTATTCTACCATTCGTCACATTCATCTATAATACAGCGGACTACCGGTTACTCTCCATTTTTCCTCGTTTTTGGCCGTCCTCCCACTACAATTCTCGACACTTCCTTCTTCTCTACGCCCGAATACTCCTCATGAGTACCTGCCCAGTTCTTATCCCGTGTAGTCAGATGCCGTCATCTTGCCCGCCTCAACACAGAAGCGTGCCAGGAAGACCGCAAGAGTCGCTACGATTCTACGCATCGTGTGGTGTCTTTTCGTCCTGGTGACGAAGTCCTGCTTTATACACCACTGCGCACCCCTGACCTTAGTGAAAAATTTCCCTGCCGCTATTTTGGCCCCTACAAGGTTATCAACCAAACTTCCCCAGTGAACTATACCTAGTCACACTTGTTGATCCCCCAGCCGAGCGACGCCACCGTGGAACTGAAATGGTTCGTCTCTCGCTTGAAGCCGTTTGTGCGCCGCGGTGCATCATTTGGTTAGGAGCGGCCAGGCTGCCCGCTTCCAACACCACGGGCAGATTGCGTGAGCCCTGCATGGATCTTCGTTCGTTTGTACATACCATGATCTTCGTTCATTCGTACAAACCGTCGTCATCGTTCCGCGGCGCCGGCTCCGGCACGCGCCTGGGTTCACCATCGGATCAAACGCTTGACACGGCATGCCTCGCCTTACCGTCACGACCTTGCCGTCTCGACCTTGCCGTCTCGACCTGGCCTTATTTCACAATATATATATATATATTGCTACGATAGAGTCATCGCAAATCAGGGAGATTGAATTGCGTGTGCGTATGGCGTGTGCTCGGGAACCGAATCCTACTCTGCGGTCTGTGTATGGACGTTCGGTGCACCCTGTGCTTGTGTCTCATTGGGTGTGAGTGTACCAGTGTTCTACGTGTTGTGAACGCCTCCCGTCACGTAACACCTTGGTGGAGGTGCGGACTTTCCCATCCTCCGCGTCCTGGTCCATTGCACCATGGAGATTCCCAGCGGTCGCTACACCGGCCCTGCCACCATGACTCAACCCGGCGACTCGAGAAGCCCTATACTGCCCCTACATTGATGGTCATGGCTCATCCCTGTGGTCCTGACATCTTTTCCAGTACCTCAGGTGATTACGTCTACAATTGAATGTCGACGTACAAACGTGTCAGCACCCATAACAGGTGGGATCCTATCGTAAAGCTGGCAAACGTAATTTTCTTTTTGATACAGTGAAGGAATGGTACGACACCCACGAGGACGAACTAACGAGTTGGGATATCTTAAACGAAAAGCTTACCGTTCTCTTCGGATCCCCAGATGCTGTGAATCTCACAGCCAGAACACACTTTCAGTCGCGTGCGCAGTCTTCCACTAAAAGCTACGTCACCTACATTCAAGACGACCTAGCCGTATGTCACCTGGTGACCACCGCCAGGGGATGCCATTATAGCTGTCGGGTAATATAACCTTTAAGGAACTTGTGTGCTCCCATATATTTTTTTTCTATCGACAACTTGCTGTATAGACAGTTCTGGTCAGGAACTGCAAAGCAACAAGACGAAGGAAAATATTTTAATAGAAGCAGCGCTTCCTATCCTAGGTCCGAATTGCTGCTGGCAGATCAAAAAAGGGAGGGGAAATAAATAAAGGGTAGAACAAAAGGAAGCCCCGAAAACGCAGTATATAAGGCAGCAAGGTGTAAACGCAGCAACAAAAGCAGAAGTAAGCCGCAGCTGGCAAGTTGTAACCTTACCTCGCTGATGCGTAGTCAACGCCAAATCATACGGGTGTGCTGTATGGCATGTGTAGCAGTACAATAGTGGTCTATGCCGCTATTTCGAATTTTCGAAGCAGTTAATCCCTGCCTTGTGGGAACGGCGGGCTGTTGGGGACGCTAGACGGCTTATTTCAGGTATTTTGGGAAACGTTTTATTTCTTCCAACTCGCCCCCCCCCCCCCCCCCGCCCCCCCCCCCCCCAAAAAAAAAACAACAACAAAAGTCATGATTGGCAAGTGCCATTACAACTCTTTCATTATTTATCACTCATAAGACAGTGGGCCGTTTCTATTCGCGGCTGTCTGGAGCGCGGGCGCCGAGCATTCATTGAATGCAGGCTTTAATAAATCTTGAAGTTCAAGATCCCCAATTTCACAGACTAACTTCATACCGGCACAATCACATTGTTGCCATGCATCAACCTGGAGCACAAAGTTCAACAGAATCAGTGGCGCAGACACAGCTCTCATCATACGGCCACGCATTGCAATCAAACGATTAGAATCACCTTCCTCCGGAAATTTAAATCAATAACGAACCCTAATCTTGCCCGCAGTGGCTCTTAACTTTTTTGTTTTGTGAAATCATGTGGGCGTTTTCGCTTGTGGTGCGAAAGCGTTGATTTTGTACTTCACCTCCACGTAAATGCTTCCACTTTCGTATTGCTATGTTTTTGTACTCTTTACCTCATATATTGTTTCGTATCCATTGTCTCCTCAAGGTTGTCCTGATCGATGGAGTACGAAAATTGCTGACAATTAAACAGAAACTGTAAAATTAATCAGCTGTTTGTACACAGACACACCTTTCACAAATCGGTTCTCCAGCTCTGTTGCACCTAAAGCGCTATACAGATTTTGCACCGAATCAAGGTAAAAATAGGAATATTTTGAGCCCTGTACACTTCAGTTTTCACTTAGTGACCAGGTCAATATGCTCCTCCGTAGAAAGGGCAGAATGGGTGCCAAACGAAGAGGAGAGTAGCAGCGCGCGGCACCGAAGCAGGTTTACGAATACGTACGAAAAAGTCAATTGAATAAAGCGATATAAGACAGGGACGGGCCAAATCAGACATCATTTGGGGTACGCAGTGCCAGGATATCTTCGCGGCTGTGTGTCCCATGGTGTGCAAGTAGCTTTTGAACTGACTGGACAGCCGGACGTACTGGACGTTTGTTTTGCTTGCTCACACAGCGGTCACACATTCCGGTCCGAAAATCATTATGGTTTTCGGCTGAGATGTTTCGTTTCTTCTGGAGATCGCGTACATGAAGTCGTCCGCGTAACTCCATACAGACGATTATTACTTCTTCGTATCGCAGTTTTGTGTCCTCTTGAGACAGCGCAAGAAATTCACTCGTGACATGAACCCCCTGTATACATGGCCTTGTTTTGTCGCTTTGCAAAATTGCTGCCTCTCGAAATATTGTTACGATACGGCAAGCCGATGAAAACAGGAGAACAGAGGACAGAGAGATGGTCGATGACAGTGAGATGACGTTTAATGAAAATGTTACCGGGCCTAGCGCGAGCGCTCCTGTCCGCTCCACTGCCCGCCTTTTCTTCCTTGATGTCGTCCGTAACATGACCGGGGCCACCGAGCTATCGTCCCGATCGTGGACGAGGAAATGCACGATGTTGATGATTCCATGCCATGATTATGGGCGTGTCTAGATGCTTGAAAAAGAAGAGGAAGAATAGAATGGCTTGCCGGCCCGATGATTCGCGATGAATCTCACTGTCATCGACCATCTCTCTGTCCTCTGTTCTCCTGTTTTCATCGGCTTGCCGTATCGTAACAATATTGTCACGCAGTGGTGACAAGGCCGTAGACACCCAAAGAAGACACAGGCTTGATGGCACTGAAATTAAATCTTTTTTTGGGCTGCGTGTGCCCGCAAAAGAACTAAGCAACTCGGCAGCGGCGATAGCAATAAACGTGCTCGTCGATCGTCGAACAAAGAATGCCCGTCACACTCGTCAACGCTCAATTTAAAGGCTGCTCAGAACAATCTAGATAACGTCGCAAACTGCTACTAGCACAACCTGGAACATTGTAGAAATATACGCAAGTGATCGGAATCTTCGAGACAGACCTCGGCGCATCGTTGGCGACAAAGAAAATGATAACGAGTCGTATCGCGATAACGAGCATGAACAAACGCGGGATACAGAATTGATACGCGTGCCAGAATCACACTGATAAGGCGGCATGCCGGTGGCTGTTAAAAAAGAACAAATGCAGTTTTGAAGGTTTTGCGACAATATGCAAATATCAAGAACAAAAAAAAAAAGTAATGAACTTCATTTTACATGATGCACCGAGTAATAAAGATACGCGTTCACCTTGTGTATTTATTTTCGCTGGGTAAATATACATGCCAGTTAATTGAGCGCTGGCTTTAGTTAAGCCAACTAATGAAGCCTGCTCACACGTTTTTCACGGCCTTTGGACGCAAAAATTGTACTCCTGGAGTTCTAGACCAATACTGTCTGTCTCCCTTTTTCCTCCTTAGGTATGTTTTAAGCACCCTAGGAGCTTATTATTGGTTTCCATTCCGAGTTGCGTGCTATAGTAATAAAGTATATTTTTTCCATTTTTATGCGTACACTGTACAAAAAATACTCAAGAGTTGTTTGGCTCCATAGCCAGATGATTAGTGTTGAGTCCAGTACAGGCTATAATACAGTATAGGCAGACGAAACAGCAACGAGTAATAAACAACTGTGGATAAGAGATAGAAAGCAGCAACAATTCGCATAGGTTTTCTACTGGCCTTGGAGAAATGCCTTAAGTACGGCATACAAAATTTATTTGTCTTTAAATCATTAGGAATTCGATTACAGATTTGGGAACCATTGAATTCGATTAGTTTTCGCCCATAATTAATATGACATAGTCGGGGGTTAAAATTACGATGGGTTCGATCTTGACGATGTACAGAGCTGTTTCTAAAAATGGTCTGTGAGTAGTGCTCAATGCACTACGCAAGCGCGAATACGACCATCTTATGAGCAGAAAAAGGAAAGAAAGATTTGATATTGTACAACAAGCACGGTACATTGCGAAACTTACAAACATGCTTGATATTTCATGTCATTTCATTTATTAAACATTTTTTCAACAACATTGGAGCGTTGAAAGGGAGACGTAGCCATAAAGTCAAATTAAAGGCTTGACGTTGCTATGCAACGTCACCGCAATGTCAAATCACTGTCAAAATGCGCTGTTATTTTTTCTGAGAGCATATATATAGCACAGGGCTACGACAACAATGAGACCACTCATCGGTATATAAAAAAGAACAAGAAAACGTATATTCATAATATCTGTTTTGAAGTCGCTGACAGAAGCATAGCTCCATAACCACTTATAATGGCTGTTACTTATTTTGTAGGTTATTCATTGCTTCCCTGTATTTGATATGTTGGATGACCAGAACGATATATGTATAGACTAAAAATTGTGTATTTGGACAAATGGATAGAAAGATCCCTAACAAAATATATTCCAGGGGTGCTATGCAGTTTGCTTAGGTGCAATAAAGCGAAATCATTTCTCTTAATGCGGCCGACTGTTGCTACATGTACAGTACTTTTCTTTAGGCTTTATCCGTTTATAACAAGAGTTTCGCACTATAAATCAAGGCTAATGGGAAGCTCCAGTTTATTTGCTGCTCCCTGGCGAGAGCCACATAGTACTGCTGCGCTGTGGTGTTTTGTGTGAACCTCGTTAGATGGCGCTACGTCTCTTTCTTAAAACTGCTATTTAGGTTTTTAGGACACATTTATTGTGACCTCCCTCTACGAAGAGAAGTGTCCCATAATCATCACCATCACGGGAGATTCATTATCTTTGTTTTAAATTTCACATGCGCAAATTTCGGAACGTTCTCGTTGCTCTCCATAACATTTAGTTGAGGACAGCTTTTTAAAAATGTTTGTTCATTTTTATCTTTTTTTTCTTACTTTCGCTGTACTCGATCCTTTCCCTCAGCGCCCTGCTGCCTACTTGCGCTAGACGAGGTTAATTACGGGCTCGTTCTGAGGAAGTTGGCGTATACGCCCTCGGTGGTTCGATTCTCGGCGGTGACACAATTTTTAGGATCGTTACCTCTTACTTGTCACTTATCTCAATTTGGTGTCCGTGCGCACAGCGAGTCGATCGGTGTGAAAATCTCTAACTCTATGGAGGAAGGAATACTCAGGAGAGTTCCTGCCCACGCAAAGCCGTACAAATATGACGCGGTATTTTCGGTCGGGCGACTATCTTGTTCGGACGTCACCAAAGCAACTGCGTTGGGTCGGCAGGCTGCAGCAGACGAATATTTGCAGCGGTCAGTGGCCGGCGTAGACAGGGAGGAAGAAAACAGGTCCAGCTACTAACTGCTTGATGCCAACTGTCTTATCTTTGAGCGATTTTTGCTTTGTACGTTTTGTGGCGTGGTGGCAAATCGAGGATCGCAAGCTAGCGTGCAAAGGGTTTTAGCGATGGATGGCGAGAAATAATTTCTTTGGACGTTTCGTTGCCCGATGGCAACATGCACGGACCTAGACTTTTGCGTTACAATATCCACGCTCCGAGTGCTTTACAGGCCGGTATGCAGTGCTTTGCCGCGTTGTTCAGCCATCGGTACGTGAAACGATAGTCCTTCGTAAAGATCGAATTATGTTCGCATATATAGGTCGCAATGCCCAGAACTGCGGCGCAACGTAGACAAACACGTAGATAGAGACACAACACAGATGCGCGTGTTTATTTACGTTGCGCCGCAGGTCTGGGTATTATGCACCAACTCGCCCCTCAAGCTGTTATTCAGAGGTCGCAATACGCCCCACAGATTTGAGTCTATTCTATGCAATACGGATTAACAGATGCATGTGTGCGTGTTCAGTCGAACTAGCAATTCCTCACCGATTTTTATATATGCAACTCGATCATGTCTCACCGCCCTCCCTGTAGTTTCGCTGGCGTTCTGTTTGCCTGCAATGCGTGTTCGACTTACACGTTACCGCGCACACACATGCATATATCATTTTAAAGTTAGCAGGATAGATGTGTAGGCCAGTTGGTGAGACATAAGGAAAATAAAACCGCAGCAAGCACAGGGCGGAGAGTGGAAACAACACAGGGTGGACCGCCCTGTGTTGTCTACACCCTCCGTCCTGTGCCTGCTGCGGTTTAAACTTTAGACAGAGTCGTCATAATCATCATCATCATCAGCCTGACTATACCCACTGCAGGGCGAAGGCCTCTCCCATATTTCTCCACTTAACCCGGTTCTGTGCTAGCTGCATCCACTTGACCCCTGCGAACTTTTTAACCTCATCCGCCCACGTAACTTTCTACCGCCCCCTGCTACGCTTTCCTTCCCTTGGAATCCAGTTTGTTACCATAAGCGACCATCGGTTATCCTCTCTTCGCACTACATGTCCTGCCCATGCCCATTTCTTCTTCTTAATTTCCACTTGAATGTCGGTAACCTGAGTTATTTTTCTGACCCAGTCTGCACGCTTCCTATCTCTTAATAGTACCCCTACCATTTTTCGTCAGACAGAGTCATACAACACTGCAAGTAAATTGTGTTGTATTTTTCACAGTGCTGTCAGGCAGTGAAGGAGTCCCATACGTATCTCCACCAGGAGGAAACGGCGCGAATGCGATGTCCGACGCTGCGTGTCAAGATATGGGGTGCGGCAGTAAATTAAAGCGAAGGTTACTCTAACCATGGCGGAGGTACAATCAGTTCTCTGCCGGGGACCCGGCTGTTTTGTTGGAGCGTAAGAGCTAGACCAACATGGAGTGAAATAAAACACAGAAACTCAAAGTTGCCATGAGCTTTATACCAAAAACACAATCATCACAGATCGATTTCAGCCTCAAAAACAAGCGAGAAATTGTATCGTTCGTCAACGCAGTTTGGCCTGTTCGCTACTCGGGACAATTTTCTGGCAACAATTTACCCCAGCCGGAGCACTCAGTTTGCAGTGACTGACCGTCTTCTTCGCATTACTCGTAAATATTGTTTTCAACACTTTTCCCTGCCAAACATTTTCCTACATGCAGTGAGCAAAACAGTCGCCACTTGGTTGGCACAGCGCACGTAACTGAACGTCCGGCAGTTGTGTCTATCTTCTTCAAAGTGTCAAATGAATAATTATAGATTGCTTCACTCAGACGGGTGCATGGCGACTGATTGCGTTTCCTCTCCCCAAGTAGCCGACGACTGTTGCCTACCGCATGTTCGGTTCATACAGCCCTCCTTGGCGATTATACGCGCGTCGTGCGATGTAAGCAATCATCAATTTGAATTCACTGTAGCCTAAACTATACTCGATGTCTATTTGCATTTGCTGAACGTGTAAATCTTTTCTCCAGAATTAATAACCCGACTGGCACACATGAAAGCAGGGCTCAACGGGGTGCACGAAAGCGGGGCTTTCAGTGCGATGAAACCAACGCATTCTCCATCATCAGAGCAAATTGACACTAAATGAAAGCCTCTTTCGACATTTTCTTTTTCACAGCGCCGTGCATAGCTTTGGAATTTTGGCTAAATTGTAACAAAGCGAGTGGCTCTTTACATCGCCGCCGCAACGATCGAGCAACAAGTTTCCGTGGCGACATATGGCGTTGCCCACGTGCTGAAAAGCGAGTTGCTGACAGCTGCTGGTGGGCGACATCGATGTGCATGTTTCCGTTTGACGCATTATTACATGATCGCCGACACGGATCAAGTTTTCTGCTGACCCAATGTTTCCGCAGTGTAACTGATCCACCTCAAACAGGAACAAACCCAGCGCTTTCCTTATATTTGAAACGCGCGCAATATCAGCGGCGAAGAAATGGAAACATTGAACGCACGCAAAAGAAGATGGCGTCGAGCCTCTTTTCCGACTTCAAAAAATGTATAGTCACGGCCTCTCCTTTTTTGCTTCCTCCATGTCTAAGTATGAAGAATTGCGTGTGCCGATGATGACGCCATAGTCTAATATGGTGATTGAAAGGAGAATCACGTGTCTATGACGTCATGGAGCGAAATGGCGGCATAGTTTCAGAATCCCAAATTCAAGTGTTGGCTTCTGAATTGAGTTGTGCCCACCGACCTCAGACAGGTCAAATTTACCGCGCCGATGTGTTTGTCTCGAAGAGGCTATAAAGCTTCTGCTTTAAAAAAAACCGTCGGAGAGCAGGGTATTCGAACTCGGAACATTCTCGTAGAAAGCTAGTTCGGAACATCTTAGCTATCGCCGCTTTTTCGACATGGTATTGCCGCAGCCAATCGCCCCGCGTGCAGACTGCAATACACATTCGCTCTGTGCTTTACACGTCTTCGGAAATAAATTATAAATTAGTTTACAGGAAACAAAAGGTATACAGTATCGGTCCCGTTTGTCGGTAGACAGATGGACCACGCCGTAAGGGAAGAGAGGAAGGTTGGAGTGAAAGAAGAAAAAGGTACCGTGTTGGAGGGCTCCGGAATAACTTCGACCACTTGGGGATGTGTAATGTGCACTCATATCGCACAGCACCCGGACGCTTTCGCGTCCGCCTCCATTGAAACATAGCCTCCGTGCTCGGGTTATAAATCGTGTACTCCAGTTCATTATACGAGAGCCTTAACCGTTCAGCCACGGCGGCAGGTGTCATCTCCATCAACTTGCATGTGTGCGTAAAAGCTTTCTGTTTAAGTGCGCTAAAACTTTACAATTTTTTTTCTTTTCAAAGGAGTGCTATGGTTCATAAAGCTAAAAAAATTTGGAGGACGCTTAAGCTTCGCCTTCAAGAGTGGAACGCGATAGCGTTACTGCACCTCGTTGAGAAAACTTATTAAACGCAAGGGTATTGGGGCATCCTCGCACCGGTACCCGCGCGGCCCGAAGGGGAGAAGCGGGTGAGCGAAGATAGTGACCTAAAAAAAGGAAAGACGCTTGAATCTACAACCCGTGAGGGTGCACGGCGAAACGTCAGGGGCGAGTGGCGCGCCACGTGTCGGGGCAGCGCCGCACATTGCGAGGAGGGGTTCTTCTGTGTTTGCCGCAAGATGGCTCTGCATGTGCGCAGAGAAGAAATGTAGCGGAAACGTACTTCGCTA